>NDGM011032270.1:0-18092 GCA_002564305.1 Octomys mimax
CTGTGTGTCCTTGCCTCTCTGGCTCCGCTTTGCACTCAGGAGGCAACGGGGCCTTTGTGTGTGTATGTAACTGCTAGGTGTATGAGTTCCTAACTTCTGAATAAACTAGGCTCCTCCAGAAGCAGTCCATGTTTACTACAAATCATTGGCTTTAGGTTTTAAAACATTTTATCATTTGAGTTACACCAAAAAACTAACTCCAAACCTCATTTTAAACCTTCAAATATAGTGCATTAGAAATTCTGTATCTGTGGTTCTGTTACTAGTGCTGAGGTTGAGTCCTTTTAACAATGTCAAATGGTTCTGTTTTGATAAACTTCACAGAGAAGATAGCTTGATATTTTACTAGTGCCGAAATACAACACTGGAAGGTGGAGTGCTGGGTTTAATCCTAGAAGGTCAGCCTAAAACTGTGATTGCAGAGTGAAGGGTACCGTAGAAAGCTTTGGGGAATCTGAGGTCCCACGCTTTCCTTCTGTGGGAGGGGTTCCAAAGGATTAAAACCGGCATTATACTATAAAGTTGCTATAAAACTATTGAGTTCTTTTCCAGCATAGTTTTCACTATGTTGATACACCCTTTAAAGTGGTGCTTTTGTTCATATTGCAAGTATTAGATTTCACTCACGCTGTCAGTGAGTGCTGTGCCTGATGCCCAAATGTATTGACTTACGTTGGATTTTAATCCTCCTAAACCACTGTAAGTTGAAAGAACATTTAATACACGCAAGTCAGGGAATATCCTTGCTTAGCACCGCAGCACACTGCTGCCAGCATGTGTGGACCACAGGGCTGACCATGTGCTGCATCCCTCTGCCCCTGCCTGGTGTGCACAGAGTGCATCGTGCCATGCGGGACGTAAACCACCAAGCTTTGATTAGTTTTCATTTGGAACTATATATTTTTACAAACAAAACTTGTTCTTGAAGATAGAACTCAATTTATTTAAACACATACTGAGAAAAAGCTCTTAAATATCAGTCACTGCATTGGGCTGGAGTGCTACAAGATATGCTTAACGTCCTGTTATATTGGGCTTATATTCTAAGGAATAAAAAGGGAATGCCTTTTATCTGATAGGTGTTCTCAATCCCAGATGTTATAGTTGAAGCACTGAAATACCTGAACAGATGGTAGTCATAGCTGGACAGGATCATGGAGGTCCCCAATTATGCTTTAAGTGCTAGATATGGGTAGGAAGGCTAGAGAGAGGCAGGGACCCTCTCATAAGGAAGGAATTAAATAATAAGAACCTATCTGACCATGCCTATCTACCAGTAGACTGTCAGTCTTGATTATAGTACAGTAAATTCTGAACTGGATATAGGCAAAGATACAGTGGCAGCACCCATGAGAGGTTCACAATTTCATGATGATGATGAGATGGAATGGAGGTTGGTGATTACTTGGAAAAGTGATCATGATTTGATACATAAAGACAAGCTAGAATTCCTTTGACAACATGTGGGTAGTCTCAAGGCATAGTCCGAAGCTCTGAGCTGCGTGCAGGCAGTTCACTGGCATAACAATGAGAAATGAGGTGAAAAGAAATGTGGAAGGAAGGGGCTAGCTCCTCCTAGACCTTGAATGCCAGGCTAAGCTGCTTGGACTTCACTCTGGATGATTTAAAGCATAGACACAACATAATCAGGTGTTGATTTTAGAGATTTTCCTTGTTATGGGACAGGTGAGAAGAACAGCTTTTATTGTTTTTATTTTTAGGGTGATCTTGGAGATGGAACTCAGCCTCTTGCTTATTAGGCAAGTTCCCTACCACTGAACTACATATGCTGTACCATATTGCAACTCTTTAAAGCAAAATCACAAGGATTTTCATTAGAACAAAGAAGTTTCAAGTTAAAAATGTTATAAAATTTGGAATTTTTAGTGACTGAGAGAAAGACTGTGTGTGGCTCTGAGGGGAGGCAAATGACAAAAAAGTTTCTGAGTAGAATCTTGGAGTAGATGGTTGTCCAACAGCTGAGAAAAGAAGTTGGGGAATGAGGTTTGCCGTGTTAGAGATGTTTCCTGTGGATCTTGATGAGGTGAGGCATATATTAATTAATGTAATGTAAAGTTGGTTTTTATTTTTCATTCACATAGAACCAAAATGAGTATCAGTGATTGTCTGGCAGTTCTCTTCTGTGTAGTAACTCTGTGTAGGATTAAGATTCCTTCCACCCTACTGGTCCACCATTTTCAGTAGGCTGCAGAAAGTGGAAGAACATGAAGGTTTGGTCTTATACAGTTTAACTGTTTAGCTTTGGAAGTATTATAGATCACTTTTACTCAGTGTTCATTGACCAGCACTTATTTATATGGCCAACTCTTGAGTTCAAAGAAAGCAGGAAAATCAAGCCTAACAAAGAGCTCAGGAATAAAAGGAAGTATTTACGAGTCAACGAACTGCCACAGGGTGACTGCTAAGCTTGTGAACATTGAAGTATGAATGAAACTCAAAGGAAGAGCTGGATTAAAATGTGGTTTTTGTAGAGTCATTAGAGGCAGGAGCAGTTTATATCCCAAGAGTAAGTGAAGTTACTCTTGAAGAACAGGTGGAGACAAGAGCAAGAAGCATTCAACAAAGCTCTTAATTTGGTCAACATAGAAAAGCTATGTTAGAAAAAGAATACTAGGAAAGGGGGATGGGTGGAACTAGGAAGGGATTATGCCATGGAAGCCAATGAGCAGACAGTTTTAAGGAATAGGTGGAGCATACTGACATGGAGCACAGTGCAGAAATAAAGGAATGCGTAGTCAGCTCCCAGGATATCTATCCCATCTGACAGTTAGCTGTTAGAGCACTGACTGAGTGTGATTCTCACTTCAAAGTCACAGTCAAGGTAGAAAGCAGATTGCTGTATAATAAAGAGAAGGGTAGAGGTGGGAAGGAAGGGGAAGGGAAGGGAAACATAAGGGAAAGGTATGGAAGGGAAGGAGAGAGGGAAGGAATGAGCTAGACCAACAGAGGTAAGGAACAAAACAGGTACCCAAAATACAAGGAACAGAGAGCTTATGAAAATGAAGTATCAAGTTTATTACATTGTCTTTTTGTGACATGCTTATTTTAAATCTTTATTGTGATAAATAACTGGTATTTATAATAAGTAATTTTTCTAACTTAACCTGGCAACATGGACTATAATTATATTTCTAGATCCATGTTAGTTGTTTTACATGAACAGTTCACCTGTCTAGGGACATATAATTAATCTATGACAGGAAAATCTCTTTCTTTGTTTTGAAAACAAAATCTAACCAAAAAGAGAGATAATGTAACTTTCTTAAACTTCACTAAACTAAGCCAAATTATAAGTTTTTATTTTCTCTCACGAAGGAGTAATAACCTGTTTCTTTGTGTTTAAACAAGTGTTATTGTTATTCTTTTAGTTTGCTGCTCTTCTGCTCCTAGCTAGGAGCATGTCAAGAGGAACTTTTCACTCCTAGAGCATTTTGTAAATAATAAGCCAGTCAGAAATAAAGAGGCTTGTATTTGGATTGGGATAGGTACTCAATGTTCTGGTGTTCGGTATTGTGCAACAGCCTCACCTTTATTAATAAATCACTGCATGGCTATCTTTACCTTTTCCAATCAATTTATTTTTTTTTTCTGTGACACACAGCATTACTTAGAAATTCTTTAAAATTATCTCTCTATATTATAAATTATTCCTTGCTTAACACCAGAATATTGAAAGGTAGCATATTTGGAAGTGAACTATTATTATTTGTGTCTTACTGAAAAAGATTGTGGCGAGAATAATTTTTAAAATATTTTATATTTTATTTTAAATAGCATTTTACAGTACTGTCACATATACATACATATATATATTATATATATATATAATATATATATATATATATATATATATACATATTACTTTTTCTTAAAATCCCTAAGTTGTCACTGAAGGTAATGTTAAGAACTTGGCTTGCTTTGGGGTACTATGATTTAATATTTGTATTTTGATGCATTGAGGTTCTTAGCAGCTAGCTGTTCCTCTGGGGATATAACTGAGCATTTGTACTTTGATGCCTAGACAGTTTTAGTTTCTTTAAAGTTTTGGCATGAGTAAATGGGATCAAAGGAGGTGAAGTATAAGGGCATACTGATTCTAATTTAACTTTTATTTTCTAGAAAAAAGGCAGAAATCTTCTTATTCATCTTTAATTCCTGTCTTAGTGCCTAATTTGTAATACACTGAGTAAATATTTGTAAGTTGAGGATAATACTTGAAGCAGTGTCTTTTACAGAAAGTGTTGCAGTAGAGAATGCCACATTTCTAGCCCATTCTATTACAGTGTTCTTTTCATGCTTGATACCAGGGTAAGTCCTTAGCTGCAAAAAGATGAGTTGGCTATGAGCTGAACATTCAGCAATCATCTCCCCATTATTCCAGCCAGAATACATTTCAGAACTGACGTTTCACCCCTCAAGAAACATATGTTTGCTGATGAGATTTTAACGAAAGCCTGTGTGTCATCCTTGCCCAGTTGTTCAGTCATGGCCAGGAGCTCTTCTTCATTAGAGGATTATTTTTCACTAATTACAGTATCACTTTCTCTCGTATAATTTGTTTAAAGGTATATTTTTAGCTTCTCAATCTCCCTGTTGTATCAGTTTCTTGTTTTATATGTTGAATAGGGTATTAACTTTGGGGAAGGAAGATGAGGTTGGAGTAGGGGACTATCTGGCTTTCAAGCTATTGCCTGAACTCTTAGTACTGTCATTTTCAAATCCATTCCGTTCACTTATTCACCCACTAAGTATGTGTACTGCACCTCTGGAAATGTCAAGTGATATGTTAGATATTTGGATGCAGAGGTACATTGCAGTGCTCAGCACAGTATCTGAAGTAGTTAGTTGCCTTCCTCAAGGAGCAGTAAACAATCCCTTAGAGCTTTGCGTGATTCCCCACCCTATTGTGCAGCGGGTGTAGTTAGCTCTGATTCTGCATGGAATCCTCACCAGCCCATCTAACCCACTTGGGCACCACATCACTATACTAATGACTCTACCTGCTTTAACAATTTCAGTGACCTTCTGATTTCAGTGGCTTAGCACCCTGTTTAATTTTTCACTGATACTGGCTAATGCAATGTGCTCCTCAATAAATACACTCTTACCTATGGTCAGTTGAAAATCCAGGGTGAGAGAAACTCACACTTCTTCCAGTTTCCTTGGTTGTCAGCATCCAGAGTGCAGAAGGTGAAAGAGCATGAAGGACCACAGACCAAAGGGTTTTATAGGCCACTGCCTGGACATCACAGATATCACCTCCCTTTCTCCTACTCCCTGGAGTGCAGGCATGGAGCTACCTCTAACTGGGAAATGCAAGTAGTTTAGTTCCAAAAGAATGTCTGGTAGGCTGGGTTCAAAGGGTAATGATGAGAATGTGTTACATAATGCGTTTTTCATCTGCCAATATGTAGAATGGCCTGTCTTCCTTTAGTAGTTGATAGCTTCAAAAATGCTTTGGATATTACAATGTAATGAAATATCTGATTTTCTTTTTCCAATATGATAGATATATCAAAAGAGTAGGCAAACCAAATATTTGGAGGTTTTACGGTTACCACTTAAGAGATACTGATTTTCTCTTTCACAGTATTGCTGTTCTGCACCTGTCAAATCTTACTTTAGTGAAATCCTCTTGAGTTTCTCTTTCTACTTCTGCCTCCCTAGACATAGTTAAATCAAAAGTTTTAATAGTTAGCAGTTGCATCTCTAGTGTTCTGCTTGAGCTTGACTATACCTGTTAGTTTAATTCATTCATCTGTTTACTCATTTAGATATCTCTGGGAAGAAAAAAGATATAATAGGGAGAAAGAGAGAAGTAGAAAAAGAATGAGAGAAGAGAGTAGTAAGGATGGGAAGAAAAGTTGAAATTCACTGTAATAGAGAAGGACAAAAGCATAGGGAAAATGCATTTAGCTCTACATTGGGTATAAGGGAGAGGAGGTTCATTGGGTATAAGGGAGAGGAGGGACAGCTTGTGTCAGAAGAAAAGAATTTAGTCCAAGTGTCATTATGCATGCTTTCCCCAGACAGTTAACTTTTCTGAGAAAAGACCCTATTTTGATGATGTGTAGTGCAGCAGTAGTAATATATGTGACATTCAGATGAATCTATCAGGTGAAGATATATAACTGAGTACATCTGTAAGCTTTATTTACTTTCTACTTTCCTAATTAACTTAAATTGTACTCAAACACAGCTCTGTGATAAGACATTCTCATTTCTCATTTAAAATAATAAACTAATATTTTTTAAAAAATACTGATTTGATGTTGCTACGTAGTGAATTAACAGATTTCAAGTGTTCTGTTCTGATTTTTTGCACTTTTTACACTTGGAAGCAAGCATTCACTGTCAAAGTGGTACTTCAGATTTTATGGTGTGTGTTTTGGGGGATGAAACAACAAACCACTTGAATATTTGAACAGTGAAGGCTGTTCATTTGCATTGACCTCACTCATGCAAGTGTTCTCTTTAAAACAGAAACAGAAATGGTCCTTCCATCATTTTCATAGTGCCGTATGTTCCTGCCAATGTGATGTTTTGTAAGCAGTGGGTGCTCTATAAGTGTTTAAAATTTGTACATTAGATTTAGCTAAACTACACCAGCTTCTTGCTAGAAGCTATAAAGTTTTCTGTAGAATCACTGTGTCATAGGGGACACAGTGATTTGTCTGTGGTATATTCTAAATCCTGGAATTTTTAAAGGAACTTTTCAGCACAGTACCTGGGTATGTTTAGCTTTGGAATTTATAACAATAATTTAGACAGTTAGACAGTCATTGTTTTTATTTCCGATTTTCTTTGTTTTGTAGCATAAGGGTATCAGGATTCTCTACAGAAATGTTAGGACTTGATGCACAGTTTATTAAAGTTGCATTTGGCAAAGGATGAAGGCATTGCTTTATAGAAGTTTAAAATTTCACATTTTCATATAGTCTGATTCATTCCAAGCTCATATATCTGAAAGCAGACCCATTTAGTATCCTCCACACCTCCCTCCCACTTGTTGCCAGCTGCTACCCATTTCATTCAGTGGCAGGCTCTAAACACACAGCATCGTGACTACTTTTTCCTTTCCTTTATACTGCTTGCCTACTTCTCTTTTATGTTGTCTCTGAAATTATGGAATTCAAGACCCCATTTTAAAATCAGGTGTTGATTGCCTTTCCTAATCTTTTCAGAGCTCTGAAATTGTGGGAAAAGAGACTTCTAAGAGTTTACTGTCAAATCAGCAAGAGTACTTACATTAAAAGCATAAATAAATTTTAAGATTTTCAGTGTTAGAAGACACTTCTCATTGATTTACTTGAACAAGAATTTATTTCATTATCTCTGGAAACACTAACTTCCAACTCTCTAACCAGGGGACTGAATAAACAATTGGAAGTTTTCAAAGTGCACGGTGCATAAGAGATGGTTGATAGATGTATATGAGTGAGGGGATGGACAGATGGGCAGAGTAGAATGGTAATAGTGAGAAGATTGTAAATGCAGCATCTCTTTTCTGATTTTGCTTAACAGGAATCTGTTTTTTAAAATTTTGTTTTGTTTTATTCTTCCAAAAGCAAGTTGAATGCCAGATATTAGAAAGGCATGCCTTTCATGTTAACCGTTACTGGATAAACACTTCTAATGTCTTGGTTTACTATTTAATGGCATTTCAATGCGGAGGAAATTCAAGAGCACTTTAGAAAGTGTATATAGTTGAAGACCCCGTAGTGTCTATAATGTGTTTAAAAAGACAGATGTGGTGGATGTCAGTGGTATTAGGATTTCAATGTGATATTTTTTGCCAAAAATGCTCTTAAATTGTTTATCTACTGCTTGTCTTATTGCTGAGGTCATCAAAACTCATATTAAGCACTTAATAAGAGGGAAATAATAATATTTATCCTGCTTTCATCCATATTTATCCTGAACTTCATCTTAGTGCTAATAGGTCGTCAACAAAATTATGTTAGCCACTTAATAAAAATGCCATCACAATATTTACCCTGAACCTTGTCCTTATTCAATTATAAAACTTCAAGTACTAAGCAGCCAAGGTTAATGAGTTTTCCTCATTAATTACTCTAGCAAGTTATCCACAAGTTAATTTTATTCTCCCATATATGACTGAAGTGAAGGACATAGAAGCACGTATTTCCTCTTTCTGTTTTGCAGGGGAAGATGGTGAAAGGAATGGGAGGGGCTATGGATTTAGTGTCCAGTGCCAAAACCAAAGTCGTGGTCACCATGGAGCATTCTGCAAAGGTACAGTGTCCTCTACTCTCGAAATACAGCTGTTGGAAATTCACAGTACACCAAAACCATGCACATCATATCACCTGATTGTGTGTTTTTTTTTATCGTTTACTCTGACTCATTCAGGGTGATAGCACTTACATTTCAGAAAGAAAGATAACAGTAAGGGTAGTTATTTATTATTATTTGGCTAAATGGTTTTATTTTGCATGAAGCCAAATCTCAGTATGCTTTGAATATCTACCTTGCATACACATTAAAAGTAAAGGCTTTCAGGCTAGCCAGATAGCTCAGCGATTAAAGCGCCTATTTAGAAAGATGCAGGGACCAGGGTTTGATCCCCGGCCCGCTTTGCTGGCTCCACCCCTTGGGCACTCTGAGACATTAAGACTGGGCATAGTGGTGTCCACCTGTAATCCCAGCACTTGGGAGGCTGAAAAACAGGAGGATCACTACAAGTTTGATCTGTGTAGTGGGACCCTGTGCTAAATACATAAAAAAAAGTCAAGGCTTTCATTTCTTTAAAGGTAGTGAAAATACGTTGGGAGAAATGGAATTGAGTCAAGTTTTAAAATTATTGTAATTGCTCACTGTGTGCAACATGAGAACTACAACAAAATGTGGCTTTCAACAACATTTACTTTTACATGGGCAATATGACTTCTTACCAAGGGTAGCATTTCCAGCAGGGTTAAAATGGGTGAAATGATGATAGTGAGTGTTCTTACTCTGAAAGGTATCATATTTTACTTCGATAAATCAATCATGTATGTCTAGCATGTACTAACAGTGACTAGCTTTAACAGTGACCAAAACTGGATAAAAATTACTGATCTCCTGGAGCTGATTGTCCTCCTTTCTCTTCCTCCTCTTTGTCTTTCATACTACCATTTATTAAGATTTTACTGTGTGTCAGCACGAGACTAAGCAATCTGTGTACAAGCCCATAGCTTAATATAGGTATTTTTATATTTTATAAAAGGAGCTTTAGAGAGAGTAAGTCACTTGCCTTAGGCTGGGTACCTAGTGGAATTGAGATTGGACTGTTATAGACATAACACCACAGTCATGTAGTGTTTCTTTTTTGTTTTTGAGTTGGTGTCTTTATATTAATGGGTCACTTTCCTACCTGAATCATTGCTGCCTGAATCCTTTAGCTTCTGCCGATCTGAAACATTGATATTGGTTGGTACCTTCCTTTTAGGTCATTTTTCATTTTCCTTTATTTGTTTTCATTCTTAGTTTTTAAATTTACTGGTTCTCATGTTGAGTCCTGCTAATCTGAGGTAAAACAGTAGCATGTTTATCCTCTTTTTATTTAGTGATGCAGCATTGTCTGAGCATGAAGTTGGAGGATTTGCACTTGGCTTGGTCCCCATGGGGGAGTTCTGTTATAGATGTGTGCTATGAAATGATTCTGTTGTGAAAACTGCAATAAATATAAATTATCATAAATTGTTTAGAAAGTGGGAAGTGTTTTGTGGTGCATAAATGTGGAACAATAGAAACGGCACCAACATAGGTGAACTCTGAGAGATGCCTTGCGAAAGCATCCAAAATATATTTCAGAAGGAAAAGGATGCCAAGCATGCAAGTCCAATCTAAATCTTTCCTGGAACATGATACCTATTTGGAGAAAACTTTCTTTTTTCCTTTTTGTTGTTACTGTAACATTGATGCATAGTTACTGAAGCCTGGAACATTTTGGATTTTTCTCCTGCGTTGATTTTCCAAACGTTATGCCCATATTTAGCAAAATCTTTCTCTCCCCCTTCCTCCCTACTTTCTCCCTCTCCTTTCCCCCTTCTCTTTCACTCCCTCTTTCTCTTTCTCTCTCCTTCTCTCCCTTTCTCCATAATTTTTTTTCTCCTCAGCTGGAATTTCTAATAGAAGAAAATAAAGGTATTTCAAACTATTGACTAGAAATCCTTTATGACAGCTTTCTGCTGAGATTTTACTGTGAAGAAACAAAATCACGTTACCTTTTCTTCATTGTTTTCCTGTGAAGAAATTATATTTTTAAGATTAGAATTGAAGTTATTTTTCTCTAGATACTTTCATTTGAACAAACCAATAAAAATAACTTGTGATTATAATAATCATAATGAATTGTCATACTTAATAGTTGGGTAGCTTTGAAAGTTTACCAACAGAGTATCTCTTCTTACCACCTTCACATCTTACCTGTAGTCCTACGGTTCATAGTTGCTGCTTGGTATTGTCCCCCTGGATCTGTGACCAGGCTGGCTGAAGGTGATGTAGGAGCCTCACCATATCTTTCCTACATTTTTATTCTAGCTCCAGATACTTTCTTTCATTCCTCTAGAGAGGAATAGTCTTTGATGCTTTGTCTTTCAGTTTGGTAGAGTTTTGCTATATCTTAGCACGTTAGTTAACTTGCTTATGCCACCATGAGACAGTTAGGAAGAGATACTGTGTGTCAGGTATTATGAAAGCGTCTGGGGAAATGAAATGATAGAGAGATATGATCATTTGTTTTCAGGCAGCCTGGGAAAAGAGTGTATAATTGGGCACCAAGTTCTTCTGTGGAAGAGCAACCGAGAGCTTTCTGTGGGATGTGTGGAACATTTGCAGGGAGACCTGTAGGATGGCCACACTTCACAGATGACAAGTGCTGAAGTATTACAAGTAATAGAGCCTGGGTCAGTGGGACTAGGAGGGCAGTGTGTGTAGAGAGATTTACAGCTAGCGCCTTCTTGTCTGAGAACAAAAGGAGAAGGGTTAGATAGAAAGTGTACACACACACACACACACACACACACACACACAGAGTCTGCCTTTATATAGTGACCAAAGTTTCACAAATGTAAAATAGACTGTGTTGTCTTTTTCCTCAGCCCTCAATGGATTCACAGGGATTCAAAACCACAGACCTTATTACTATCTTACATGATTTGACTTCACTCTTGTTTCTCTGTGATTCTGTTATCATTTTCCCTCTTATCCACTTACCTTCAAACATACTCTTCCTCAAAGTTTCTGGAACATTCTGTGCATAGTCATTCCTGAAGACTGTTACACTTTTCATTCTCTGTGTTGCCAGTGCTTTTCCCCACATGACCCCATCATTCACTCCCTCACCACACATAGGCCCAGAAGGCAGAGCAGCTTTCACCATCCTGATGGCCATTCACCCACATTAACCTGGAGTCTGAGAAGCTCCAAGCCAACAGCACACTGAATCTGGGTGTCATGCCTCCAGACCTCTTTTTTCTTTTGTTAAATTTTTTTAGTAAATACTATCACCACTAATTTAAAAAAGCAAGTGTTTTATTCTCAGTGTTGAAAACTGGAATTGTATTCCTAAGAGTATAACTTTCAGAGCACAAAAGCAAAGAAATTCAATCACACTTGCCTTTTATTGTAAACAAGCAAAGCTTGGGAACCTGTTTTTGAAATCATAAATGAGAGCTCCATTCCCAAAACAGGTTTTGATTTTATTTTTATTTAGATAAGAGGTCTGCATTCTGACGGGATAAAGAGACCCATAATGATATTGTTATGAATTTTGTGAATGATTTTCTGATTTATTGTAATCTGTCTGATGGCACAGGTCTCAGAAATCTTGAATGGTATTTTATCTTTTTTACTTTTTATGAAGAGGAATTATAAAATTATTAGACACTTATTAATCTTATGCTACAGCAAATGTGCTATAAAAGCTAATAATGTTTAAAATATCCTTTCTTTGGGAAGATTCCTGCGATAATTTTCAACAACACTAGAAAGTATATTAAGGCATTCCTTTGTTACGCTAGTTCATAATTGACAATAGTTTCAGCTGGCTTGATTCCTTTTCATTCCTAAAAGTTGTCATTCTTAAATAGTTTATTTTATTATATAGTTAGACTGATCATGTGTCAGAATTTGTTTGGAAAAAAAAAATACCTTAAAAGAGAAATTTGGGAGGCTGGAGGTATGGCTCCTTGCGAGAGTATGCATTTAGCATGGGCATGATGCTCGCTCCTGTCCCCAGCACCGCCAAAATATAAAAAGTAGAAATTCTCGCATTTGGTTTTCCCTTTATGATGGAAATCCCTGCAAAAAGTAAAATGTTGCCATGCAGAAAGAAAAGACGTAACAGTTCACAAGCCATTAAATCTCTTAAACATGCATTCCAGAATTTAAGCTAATAACTTAATAACTTAATTTAATAACTTTAAATTCTACTTAAACTTGGAGTTTATGGGCATGAATAGCCACATTTTTTAAAATGGAAAGAAAGCTAGTGCTAAGAGAAGATTTGTAAGGCACCACACCAACTCATCAGTAGAAAGAGAAAATAATTCCTCATCCCTGAAGGTCAGGGACGACAGGATGCAGACTTCACAGAGAAAAGCATCCTCCATGTTATGGTAAATTTTGTTTTGTTTTGTTTTATGTTGAGGAAAAAAATCTATTCTAAGATCTCAAATCACTGAAGATTATTTTCAGGGAATTGTTTTCTATATTCATTATCTCTTTTGCCTAGTATTTCCCTTAAAACTGTCCCTGTAACCACAAGTTCTTACTGTATCCACAAATAAAAATTTTTTTATCCAGTAGTAAATGTTCTCTACATTGGCTGGGCCTCCCCGCTGAAGTTCTGTGTGGATCACTAGAATCTGTACTGAGCAAATGCTATAGAAAGGCCAAATTCACCTTGTGAGGATAAACTCTGTGTGAGCAAGCTTCCTATTCTGTATTTTGTGTAGCTTGATTTTGTTTATTCAACAAATTCTACTTTTCTATACACCACATTGATCATCACAGTGAAGTGACAGCCATGCATTTTTGTATTATACTGTTCCCCAGTACTGTATAACTGTGTGTGGCACAAGCATGTACAGACAATACTCCACTTGATTGAACCATTAAGATGGATGGAGCGAAGGAAGGAGCCAGGGATAGAAGCTGCTAGGCCTTCTTTGATATTTTAGCAACTTAGGAGGCAGATGTGATACTGGCTTCTTTGTTTTGAGTAAAGAATTAAACATTCTCTTGCCAAGTTCTGCCCTTATAGTCCATGCTATCAGTGGATTATGACAACACTTGGAGATTACTAATGAGCAGGTAGAACAAGTAAAATCACTTTAATTCATTTTGTCTCTCTTTTTAAATTTGTATCTAGCCTCCCACAGTCCTCAGTTGCTCCTACCTCTTCATTTGATCATTCCTGTACCTGTCTCTCCAAAATTTTGTGTTCCACTTCCTGTATTCTTGGTAGCTTTGCTTCTCCCAGTGAGCTGTAAGCTGTTGGGAATGTACATGTACACACCTGAGAACCAGAAAGGGCCTTAGGTGGTCCCCAGATACTTAGTCTTGTGGCATTTTAAAGCTCCAGCTCTCAGAACTACTTGAATCAGAAATGTAATGTTCATGCACCACTTATTGACCACTGATTTTCCAGGGGCTCTGTTACCTGTTGTAGCTTCAAAGCTGAACACTCTCAGGGCTCAGCAACTCGGGGTGTATTGCACAGTGGTGTGTGGTCAGTGACTGAAACATCCCATGTGGTGTGAAAAGAAGAAATGGTCCAGGGACATGGTAGAAGATGTGCTCAGGGCAAGTGACACTAGCCAAGTCCTAAAGCTAAGGAAATGTGTTGGGATTGAATTTGAGGTGACAGGATGTGAGATGGTGTGTTTTCCAGTAGCAGGAAACATACAACCTTGAGGCATTACTTCATTTAAAAACAACCAATTCCCAGATATTGGGTCTCCTATGTAGTTGATCATTAGAGCCTTCTCAGAGAAGGTGCATGAAAGGCAACAAGTATTGCAGACAGACACATTAGGAAGTACAGCAAAGATAAGCATGAAATGGGGTGTCATCAAAGCAACATCTTAAACAAATGCTCAGTTGCCTCAGGTGTATGAAATGTTGACATCAAGTGGAAAAGTCATTCTGCTGTGGAAAAAACACAGCTGGTTATTTGGAATTAAGTGCGCTTTGATAACATGAGACTCACTATTATGTTAGCAGGGGTATTTATCACACTTCAGCCAGAGATACTGGTAGAACGTACAGCCAGGATTTCATTCAGACATCTAAAGAATTAAAGAGAGATCGTGATGAAGCACATAAGAGATAATATCAAGATGCTAAATCACTTTAAAATGGTGAAGAACTCAAAGTCCTGCATGAGATCTATATGCATTGAACAAGTAAAAGAAAAGCTTGAGGGGCAGGCACAAGAGGCAGATTTAGGGATTCAACAAGGTTTTCATGATGTTAACAAATAACATGTTGAAACCAAGAGTCACATTTTGTTATGCCTCTGTGTTTTCTGACATCTCTTATCGATGAAAGAAAAAAAAAAAGCAGAATAAGGATGAACAAGACCTCCTAACCTTGGATTTTTTGTACATAGATTAAATCCCCTCTATTTTATTATTACTAATTTAATCTGATTTTCATAATAAGTACATAGGAAGAGAAAACTACAATTTAAGGGGATTTGTTAAAGAGCGAAGTTCTGGTCTTTGTACTCCACCTGTAGCATTCTTTGCTCTACTGCTTCACTCCTATTAGGATTTATTTTTAAATGAGAACTCAGCAATTATTCCTCTTTCATAAATCATGAATATATGCAGCTGCCAAGGCACAGTGTGAGGCTCAGCCCAGCATGGTGAGAACAGAGTGATAAAGAGGGAGTTAGTCATATTGTACCCTCATAGTGAACCCATTGTTGAATACTAAAATTGTGACATTTTTAAACTTTATGAATTCCAGTCTCTCTCTCTCTCTCTCTCTCTCTCTCTCTCTCTCTTTGATCTCTGTTATGTCTTGGAACTAAATGTGAATGGAATCATCTAGCTACATTGTTCTAACTGCAAGAATACACTTGGTGCCAGTTTGCAAGGCCAGCCATATGATTACCTCCAAATATATATTGTGCTTTCATTAGTTTTGTAGATCTGAGGAGTTTGTTTAGGCCATTTTCTGTCAGATTTCATGTAAGGATTCAAAAGTTCACAGCGAATTCCACTGTTGTTTGTATATATTAAGTTATATTTATACCAGCTAACATTTATTACTAAGTACTTGACAGTTGGATTTCATTTAAGCCTAGCAATGACTCTGTGAATTAAAGTGGATAAGGAATCATAAGTACATGGATCTTGCACAAATAGTGTAGCACACAGACTTTTGGCTTCAGCCCCTACTCTTTACCACTATGATATATTACATATTCATAAGGGCTCTATTGATAGGGTGCAATTAATGCTGTCAGTTGAAATTCATGATTCCCCCTAAAATAGAGTTCATTGTTCATTAAAATCCAAGTGGTTTCTTTCACACTAAGATGTAGATCTTGCTCTCAAATAATGAGAACAAAGTGAGAGCTCCCTGCAGAAAATGTTCTTCAGAGGCCTATAGATTATTCACTTTGTTTGAAGTCAGCCTTGGAATTCATTGTGACATGCCTTATTTAAATTATATCAAATGTAAGAAGATCTGACAACTGTAGAAGTTCAAATATTCATCATTAATTTGAGCTGTTTAATTTGGCTTATGTGACATGTAAAATTTGAAATATTGGAAGAATAGATAATTAAAAATGAAATAAAAGTGATGTTCTCTTTTTAAATTAAGTTTTCTTATGGGGCAAGATGCACAGACGTAGAACTTGTTTATATAGGTAATTTCTATCTGCTTTGTATATGTATTTATCACCCTTCTTTACTGACGTAAAGTGATACAGTTGCCATTTAAAAAAAGATCTTTCAAAGATTCTCAATAGATTTTCCTTTCCCATTCATTGTTTCATGAATACATTCATTCAAAAATTATTGAATGGCTTTTATGCCTTGCACTGCCTTAAGAACACTAGAGCCTTTAGATAACTAGGATGCTGCAGAGTAAACTGGTTATGAGGAATAAAGTCTTAACTAAACCTAGTTATCTGAAATTCACATCTGACAATATAGTCAGTCTGATTCCACTTTGGGAAAGGTGTAAATTATGTAACAAATTCATGTTTAAATTCAGGAAATTTGAAATGATAAAAGATAGCATCAGTGTTGTACTAAGTGTCCTTACATTTAAAGGGTAAAAACAAAAACATTCATGTATGAGATGATCCTGCATGTGCTGAGTTCACATTCTATTTAAGGGGAATATTTAAGATGCTGCCTTGATATTCAAAAAAGAGCTTACTCATAATCATAAGAAAATGTTTTTAAGATCAGATAATCAGGATTAATATTTCAGTTGTGGTCCTCAGACCTGCCCTTGGGGCCACTTTTATATTAACAGTAGGTGGGGCTGGGGAAGTTCATGGGTAAAACCCTGCTTTCTATTCTTAATTTTATGTTTGCAGAAAGAGAACTGTGACTAAAAGAAACTGAAAAAATGTGCATTTACACAAGCTCACACTTTGTACTGATGGGCAAACTGAAGTTCAGCTAAACTCTAGACGGAACATGCAAGAAAGTAAACACAATATGCTACAATATGTAGTCCATCCATGATCAGGTTTAAATGATCATGAGATCTCACAATGATAAAAAAAAAATTGTTTTTAGACATTCTCATTAAAATGTCCAGTTTGGCCAGGAATGTAGACTCCTCCTGATTATGCCTCCCAAGTAGTTGGGCTTATAAGCATGCCTTTTAATTTAGTGTTTCTATTTAGCAATTCTAGATTGTTGACACAACTAGAGCAAGTACTGGAGACTAGACCCTTATGTCTACCCTTCTCATTGTGGTATATTTAAAGAAAAATGTAAATTCTCATCATGAAATTATCTACCAAGTGTAAAATGTCCATTCTAAAACAGTTGAAAGTGATAAAGGCGGGTTTGGGGGTGATGATTATATGAGAATAAAATCCTCATCTATCACAAAGAGACTAGTAATTAATGTCTTCATTAATTACTTATTCTTCATTGATTAATGAAGAAATAAGCATGGTTAGCATTTTAAATTGTGGATATCAAAAAAATTGATAGAAAAAAATGCTTTAAAAGTGGAACTGTAGCTCCAGTTAAGGAAGGCAAGGCACTACTGTTTCTGTGTATCTGTTTTTATAACAAATAAAAATTAAATTTTTTGTAATTTATAAAGGGTGCTTTGGCACTTGGGCTCTACACATGTTTCCTCTACTTGGAGACCTGGTCATATTTTTGAGAATCATTCTCTGGAAGAAAAAATAGCAGCATATTAGAAGTGAAATTTTACGTCAGGTTATGCAAGATTAAGAGACTTGAGAGGTCAGCTATATGGCCTGGCATTTCTCAGATAAAACATGTATACGCCTAGCTGTTCACTTGGCATCTGCCCTAAATTATTTCAGTGACAGAAACTGCCTCCAGAAAGAGTAAAAAGATGGCTGTGCAAAGGTTTTGAAACATGTATTTTGAAGACAGTTTTTCCGGAAGTTGCTATTTCTCCTATACTTATACCTATTCTAAATAAGAATTGCTCCCTAACTACTGTTTTTGATGGTTCTTTTTTTTTAAACAGGGAAATGCACATAAAATCATGGAGAAATGCACATTACCACTGACTGGAAAGCAATGTGTCAACCGCATTATTACAGAAAAGGTAAAGTGCCTTTCTCTTTTATTTCCTCTAATGTCTGCCATTGTTTTTTAAAAGGCATCTTAGAATTTTGTGTTACCTTTTGAAGTATACCATGTCAGTAGTAATAGGACTAATTTAGTTTGTGAGTAGAATGAGTAATAAAAGGCATCCATGTAATGTTTCTATATAAAGAATTTTTCATGAACAACTCTGGAAATATACATATACACAACAAAATTGAACTTCCTTGGTAACTTTGACATTGTGATATAGTCAAGGAAAGTTTTATTGAT
>NDGM011032281.1:0-12995 GCA_002564305.1 Octomys mimax
GAGTCTGATCTAGTAATGAGACCCTGAACACCCTGTAGACCTTTCCCTAAAATAAAAAAAAAAGAAAAGAAAAGAAATCAGGGTCTTTATAATGATCTACATCCCAGTCCTTTTTAAAAGATTTTTATTAGTTTATTTATTTAAAAGTACCTAGCTGGTGAACTTCAGCACATAAGGAGAATCTTTTAATTTCTGTACATGGTTGCACTACTTACACTTTTATACAAAGCTTGGGGAACAATTTTTTTTTTATCTTCTGTACTGTATTTATACAGCTTCCTCCTGCAGAATCATGGCCATAGTTCAAGGTCCATCTGGGCCTATACTTGCTTTCCTGCTCCCTGGGTCTGTGTCCCCATCTGAGATCCATGAGCCAATTGGTTAAGAGGTATAGTCTGTACCAGAAGTGAGAGGATCTCCGCAGGCTGGATGCTTTGTAGTGTGAGGAGTTTGGAGGACACTTGATTTCCTACTCCCTAACCCCACTTGTATCTCTCCAAGAGAGGCATTAGCTCTCTGCCACTGCCTCAGGACCCAAGCCCTGCTTTCACTCCTCTCACCTGGGGCTACACCCTTAAACCATGAAATTATTATGGACCTCATGTTGGCTAGATTGTAAGTCTGGGTTTCAGCCAGGTTTTTGTTTTCTCTGTGTAAAGCAGAGAAACATTTTGGGAGTTCCCAGCTCTCAGGGAAGTCTCTGGGCACAGCCTTCTATGACTGCTGATGCATCACAGTCAGTAGCCCTCAGCTGGAAAACTTGACAGCATCTTCTCTTCTGCACAACTTTCTCACTCCTGCAAAGTAATGGCAGCTGCAGCTTTCAGGAAACATGGCTTGGTTTAGGCTTTAGAGGCATCAGAACACAGCCAACCTCAAAACAGCAAGACTTCATGTTGGCATTTTCATGAAATGAAACTCTGAAATGCCATGTAAAGTAAAGCAGCGCCAACTGTTACAGAAATGTTAAGAAAAATTCACCACATGTTTACAAGAGACAGTGAAGATTCTTTGATAATCATTAGATGCTGTGCATGTGCTTTTAGGCAGTATGGAAAGAAAAGTTATTTTATTCTAAAGAAGATAGAAAATATTGAGTCCAAAATTTAACTGCAGATGAAGCTACCGAGAAAGTAGGGTTCGGTTGGTTTTACTTTGATTTATACAATTCAGAAGACGAAAATCAAGTGAGGTATGTGACTGTATTAAGAATCAGGTTGACTGCATAAAATTCTGGACAATTTTTGATTTGGGAGTTTTCTCAAATGAAAAATGAATAAGTTGTAATAAGGAAGTTAGGCTTAAAATGAAACAGGATAAAATGCTACTTGAACAGTTAGCTACACTTGGAGTTTATCATAATAATTATCTAATGATAATTATTCATTGATATTCCATTCACTAATAACTCCATTTATAAATAGTATTTGCATACTTTTCAAATGGAGAATATCAGGATGCATAGGACTGAAGAGATTTGGTGGTTAGATAACTAAAGTAGCATTATTTTAGTGGTGGCCTTAACTGTAGTTCCTCAGCAAACTCCTTTCAGATTGACTTTAAGGAAATAGTTTATATAGCAAAGCCATCTTTATTGACATCTGGTTATGCTAATGTTTAAAAAAGACTACAAATGTTTTTTTCCATTTTTATATGGTTATACCTCACTTTTGCCTCTTTTTCCTTTTGTGTGTGAAATATATACACACTGAACAAGGTATAAAACATATTTGTAGCTTTGCTTCCATTTCACAGCTTAAGAAATGGAACACTTGGCAGCACCCAGACACCATTCTGTACTGCTTCCTGAACCGTCATTTTCTCCTCAGAGTTAACTACTGTGCTGAATTTTTTAGCCATTTCTTGATTTTCTTTACAGGTCTATCTATGCATACAACTTTAAATAGTGTATTAGTTTTGTCTGGTTTTGGACTAACATGCCTAGGTTTTTATATTGAAGCCTTTCAAGCCTCTAAAAAACAGAAAAGATAAGAAAATGGTTCTTGTATAACTTGTTAGCATTGTAACTGTGTGTGTCAACAGATGCACTTCTTGTATGATGTGTACTTAGTCCAAACCTTCACTTTATTTTCAGTGGACTTTAGAGCTTGGTAAGATAGAAACTCGTCCCTCAGACAGCATGCTCCAAAGTCAAAACTTTGAACATACGACCCAGTCTTCTTTCTCCTCCTCAGGAGAACCCAAGATTTAGGAGGGTTTTTTCCCACCTCATTGTGCTATAATGCCAGCAGTAGAGGCTCTGGAGAATTGGTGTTACAGATTTTCCTACCAGCTTTAATGTGGCTGGTTTTTGTATTCAGCTGTGGTAAAATAGCCTCATAGCTAGTTCCTAGATTTCTCATGGAAGTAGTTTTATGTTGCTTGTTAACTTGGTGTCTAAGTGGGATAAGGAAGCCTAGATCTTCCTATTCTACCATCTTGCTAGCATCTCCACCAACCCCACTGTCATCCTTTTTTCATAAGTAAAGTTTTATGGGAACAAAGCCATGCCCACTCATTTATATTTTGTCTATAGAAATAAGAAATAGAAAAGCTTAGTAGAAGTTTATAACAAGTAATGAGTTTTTATTAGTTACCAGATGCTTCCCAGGGAGCAAGCCTTGGCACACTTAGCTTTACTGATAAATTCTAGCACCATTCACTAAATCTTCCAAAGAATAGAAGGAGGAATATGTTCCAACTCCATTTTGGTATTACCCTGATGACAGAAATAGAAAAACTTGTACAAGAAAACCAAAACCACTGTACACAAAGGCTTCTTGTAAACATAGGTGCAAAAATCCACCATGAGGCTGGTATGATGGTGTATGTCTGTAGTCCCAGTAATCTGGGAGGCTGAGGCAGGAGGATCTCAAATTTCATCCAACCCTGGGCAACTCAGTGAGACCTTGTTTCAAAATAAAAAATTAATTAAAAGGAGGTGGGCATGCAACCCAGTGCAAAGTCACATTGAGTTCAATCCCCAACACAAAAAACGAGAGGAAAGAAAGAAGAAAGAAAAGCCTCTGCAAATTACCAACAAACAGAATCTAGCAACATATAAAAATAATTATACACTGTAATGGTATAAATCAACAAGAACCCTAAAAACTGTTGTGCACTCTTAAGGCAAGACTTTTGGGAAGTGATTGAATTGTGGGTTAGGAGTTCCTGATGGAAGGTAGGAATCTGGTCAGAAGAAACAGGTCACTGGGGCATGACTTGGCAGGTTGTCCCTCGTCTCTGGCTCCTCCCTTTACTCTCTCTGCTTCCTGGCTCCCCTCATGGGAGCAAGAGTTCCTCTGCTGTGCCCCGCACCATGCCATTTCTGCATTTGCACCTACCAGCCGTGACTAAAACTGAGTTGTGAGTAAGCCTTTCTTCCTTCTAAGTTGTAAGTGTATTATGGTATCAGGTATTATGTCTCAGCAACAAAAAAGTGATGGAGATGTTCCTCCTGACTAAGTGGAATTGATAGCAAGAATGCAAAGTTAGTTTAACATTTGAAAAATCAGTTAATATGCTGTGTGCCATGTTGATAGCACAGTCATATCAATAAGCACAGCAAAAGCATTTACAAGATACACAGCACTCTTTTATGATAATTTTCAACAAACTAGGAATAGAAGCAAATGTCCTCACCTATAAAAATCCCAAGGCTGGCATACTTAATAGTGAACAAATGAAAACTTTCCACCAGTAGCAAGACAGGGGTGTCCATTCTTACCATTTCTCATCACAGTTATGTTCCAGATCTGACTGATGCAATGAGATGAGAAAAAGAAATGAAAGGCACCCAGATGAGAAAAGAAGAAATAAAATCATCTTTATTTATAAGTCATGTGCTTTAGTGTATAATCGTAAGGTAACCACTTAAATTACAAATCATGAGAGGAGGAACTTATAAAGAGGGTATGGGCGGGTAAGACGGCGGCACAGCCATGCAGTCCAAACGCCAATGTGAGCAGTGGTGCGAGAGGGTGAATCCTGAAAATAAGGCGGCCCTGAAGGAGCGGGTCAGGGAGACAGGCGTCCTCCTAGTGCAAGTGACCGGGCAGAGGAAGTGTGGCGCCATCCCCAGGCTGGGTGGGCAGCCTGCCGCCGGTATTTATCGGACAGCTGCCCCAGGACATGTCTGAGCACCAGCTGATCCCACTCTTCCAGCGTGTGGGCCGGCTTTACGAGTTTCGCCTGATGATGACCTTCGGCGACCTGAACCTCGGCTTCGCCTACGCCCACTACAGCTCGCTTTGCGGGGTGCAGGCGGCCCATTGCCTCGCTGCGCAACCACCCTCTGCGGCCCTCCTGCCCACTGGTCTGCTATAGCAACGAGAAGTGCGAGCTGAGCATGAACTGGCTGCCGCGGGGCGTGCCCCACAACTTGCTGCTGCTGGCGTTGCAGCCCCTGGGGCCGGGCCTGCAGGAGGCGCAGCTGCTGCCCAGGCCAGCCCACAGCCCGCGCAGATAGCGCTGCTCAAGTTCAGCTCGCACTGCGCCGCCGCCATGGCCAAAAAGGCCCTAGTAGAAGGTCAGCCACGCCTCTATGGAGAGCAGGGGGCTGTAGAGTGGCTCAAGCCAGACCTAAAGCAGCGGCTCCGCCAGCAGCTTGTGGGTCCTTCACTTTGGTGCCTACAGCCAGATGGCAGCCAGCTGGTCCTGGCCAGGGGTAAGCTGGGGTACCAAGGTGCTCGGGCTGCTGTGCAGCTGCTGTGCCAGTGAATGAAGCTGGGCAGCCCAGTTTTTTGTTTTTTTGTTTTGTTTTTTGGTGGAACCGGGGATTGAACTCAGGCCCTTGCTCTTGCCAGGGAAGCACTTACTCTACTGAGCCATCTCCCCAGCCCCCAGCCAAATTTGTTTTGTTTTGTTTTTGGCGGAACTGGGGATTAAACTCAGGCCCCTGTGCTTGCCAGGCAGTCCAAGCAGTCGATTATTCCACTGAGCCATCTCCCCAGCCCCAGCCCAGTATTCTTAACCAAATGTTTGGGTGCAGGACCTGCTGCCTGGCACCGCTTCTGGTACCATGTAGTGATTCCTGGGAATCCAGTACCTTTTTAACGGCCTCATCTGGGTCGTGCTGGCCATAGATGGGCAGGATGCGCATGAGGTGGCCAAGAATGTTGTGTCTCCATGCCTGCTGGAGGCACTGAGTGAATCTGCAGGTGGTCTCGTGGTTTTCAGGAGCTGAGGCAGGTTCTGTGGTTATGCAGTGATGCCTGCCTCTCCCCACAGGCAGTCTGAACTGTAGGCAGGGCCTGTGTCAGCCTTCAGCCCAGCAGGCTTGGGCAGCAGCTAGCTGATTCTCAGAGGGGGAGTGGGGCAGGGCCCAAGTAACATCTGAGGACTGCTCAGATTTGGCTTAAGTTCTGGTGAGGTACCTTGCCTTTCCACCCTGAACCCAGGGTCTCACCGACTCCAGTCTGGTTTCTCTTTGACCATTCCCTATACAACAGAGGACTGTATCACCCCCTCTCCCTTACTCCCAAACTTAGCATGAATCTTTGTTTTTATTTGGGGGACTGGCAGAGCCAGAGAGTCAATTTATTCTCTTCCACTCCACGTTACCATTCTGATTTTGGTTCGTACATGGTTTTGAACTTTTCTATGCTGGTTGTATTTATATTAAACTCCTAGTTCATATACAAAAAAAAAAGTAGAATAAGCAAAAGGGCCAAATAGCTCAGTGGATTAAAGCACCTATAAGCAGATGGCGATTGAGACTGGGCATGGTAACACATGCCTGTAATCCCAGCTTTTGAGAGACTGTAAATAGCCAGGTCACTATGAGCCCGATCTAGTAGTGAGACCCTAAATACCCTGTAAACCCTTCCCTAAAATACAAANAAAAAAAAAAAAAAAAAAAAAGATAATAAGCAAGTTTAGTAGGGTTACAGAATACAAGGTCATTATTAAAAACTTCTCTACATTAGCAGTGAACAACTGTAAAATGAGAAAACAGTTCCATTTACAGTAATATCAAAAAGAATAAAATACTTAAATATAAATTTGACAGTAGTATAAAACTTGTGTACTGAAAACTACATGTCATTACCAAGAGAAATGAAAAAGCCATCCATGTTTGTAGATAGTAAGACACACATTAAGATTACAGTTGCCATAAATTGATCTATGAATGTAACTCAGTCCCCATAAAAATGTCTACTGTCTCTTATTGTAGAAATTGACAACCTGATCTTAAATCACATGAAAAAGAAAAGGGATTCGGAAAAGCCAAAACATTATTTAAAAAGAAAATGAAGTTAGATAACTCCCAAATGCAAAAACTTTCTACAAATCAACAGTATTCAAGACACTGTCATACTGCCATAAGACCAATTATGTAGGTAAGTTGAAAAGAGTTTAGGTCCTAGAAATAAACCCTTACAATTTTGCCAGCTGACTTTGACAGTGGTACTGTCATGAGAAGCTGGGTCGTGATGCAGCCAGGAACCCACTTCTTGTTCCTTAGTCGTCAGTTCTTTGTGCCTTTGATGATAGATTTCTGGCAAGACACATAGGTGACCATGCAGAAAAATAGGAAGAGTTTATTGTAAAGCAGAGACACAGAGATCTTCATTTCTTCATGTGAGAAGGCTGGCACTGTCCCAAAGACATCTGCACTCTTTTTTAAGTTTGGATATATTTTTATGCATACAGTTCCCTTTGGGATTTAGGGAACCATGATGATTTGGGTGCTTACTGCCATTTTTCTTAGAGGTTGCTTTGGAAGAGAACTGATATCTCAAAACAATCTTCCTTTTTTGTGTGTGGGTGGTTAATGTTCCCTTGAGGACCTTGATCATATTAGAAACTTAGTAAAAGTAAGTTCTGATCAGATCTCAGCCTAAGGAGGAAGGAGTTTTAAAGAATGTTCTCCTTTCTGATATCATTGGATGTAGGTCATGGCATCCAGTTATATCATATGCCTTTTTTGGAGCTGTCCAAGTGACAAGGAATGTGTACATTATGTAACCTTAAAATGTCATTGTGCTCTGTGGGATCACTTTGGGGCTGAGACCTAATAAATATGTGGTGACATGAAGCTTTTTTCATCTAGCTGTAACTAGCAAAGCAAGCTATTTTGGACTGCCTTGCACCCCATACCCTTAGGCCCACTAATGCCTGTCTACCTTTCTAATAGTACCAAGACAATTTAATGGCAAAAGTCTTTGCAACCGATGGTGCTGGGACAACTTAATATCCACATATAAAAGAATTAAATTGGATCTCTGTCTCACACTGTATAAAAAAATTAATTCACGATGTATCAGAGCTTACAAAATGTTAATGTAGGGCTGGTGAGATAGCTCCGTGAACTAAGTACCTGTTTTGGCAAGTGCAGGGACCAGGGTTGTGTCCCCGGTCCTGCATGCCATGCTGGCGCCACCCCAGGGTGCACTGAGCTGGCAACTGAGTCCAGGCATGGTGGTGTGCGCCTATAATCCCAGCACTAGGGAGGCTGAAAACAGTAGGATCACTATGAGTCCAATATGAGCTACGTAGTGAGACCCTGTACCAAATACATACATGAAAAAGAAATTAAAATGTTAATGTAAGGAAGCTAAACTACAAATCATTATATATCACCATTACCATGGATTATGCAGTGGTTTTATTTTTTTTAGCAGAAATCAAGAAGTACAAGTGACAAAAGACAAATTATATATATATTGGACTATATAACAAAATATACTCCATATGATACCATGGGGGAATTAAGACAAGGATATTTGCAAATCATGTGTCTCATCCAAGATATGTGGGCCTGGACAAGTCTATTGGTAATAAAATGGGTGTCTTAGTTACTCTTCTCTTGTTGCTGGGACAAATACCCAACACTCAAAATAAAGGTAGGAAAGGTTTATTTAGCTCACAGTTACTGGAGGTTTCAGTCCATACTCAGCTGGCTCCAAGGCAGAGGGCAACCTTCCATGGTGACAGCAAAGAGCAAGAGAGAAAGGGAGGTGTAGCAGCAGCTCAAGCAGCTAGCTTCTCTTTTCACCTTACATTGAAATGCAGATTACCTGCCCCAGGGCAGGTGCCGCATCCACACCCACAGTAATCAAACTCCAATCACAAACTCCAGAAGTTGCCCCAAGACTGCATGAGGCTTTGGGAGGACAACTAGACACAAACCATAACAATGGGGAAATAAAATCCTCTTACAGGTAGTCATAAAATTGGAAATGGTATGTAAATATGAGCTACTGTCTTATAATGTATATTAAGAAAGGACAGAAGACCAAGCCTTGATCTTGGTCTCACCTTATGAATTTTAAGAGAGATTATCTCATAAGTGGAGACTCCCAGTTCTGTAAATACACATAAAACTTTTGATTGTCCCATGTCTGTCATCACTCTACCTGAAACAGCACCTAGGCAGTAACGTTGTTGGGCAGATGTGTCTTCTTATGTTCTAACCCACTAGCCCCTGGACTTTGGAAGACCAGGGAGAGGTGTTAGAGGAGAGCATGCTCAGGGGCAGCCAGGCAGGCACCAGCTCATTGCCTGCCACCCTTTCTTCTGTGGGGGGTTGAGAAGCAGGTTCTGTTTACCTCAGGGCAAACAGTGAAAGAAGAGAAGAGTATATCATTTGGAAGCCTTCCTGTACCCTACCTTCTCACAATCTCTCAATTCCCCCTCACTTGGCAGTTCAAGGCAGACGTCAGTGTCCCCAAGGATTTCTCACTGAGGGGTGCTGTTTCTTGGAATCTGTATCTGCCTCTAACTTACAAATTTTTTCAGCATTTTTGGTGGATTAGGTGGAAATAGCAAGAAGAGCTAGCATTTACTGATTCTTCCTTTGAAGAACCCAAACTCCTGATTCATTTTCTTAAATTAGCAAAAGTTGTCAGCTCTCTATTCACTGTTCTGTCAACTTTCCAAAGTGGTAAGTTAGAAGCAATCAAAGGGCAAAGTTGAAGAGATAAAAAAGCACAGTGGGTACATGTGAAACCCGGTTCTGACTCTGTTTTTAGCTGCTTAGCATTTAGGGTTTAAGCATGGATCTTAAACTTGAACTATAAAACACAAAATCTGGAAAAGCAGCAACTGAAATGGTTTACAAGAAGAAAGACTTTATGAAAGAACTGTGTTTAAATTAGAAAATAAAATTTTGGAAGATAAGATAGAAAACACAGCAGAGACATGGGGGTCATGCATATGGAACTCACCTGACTTGAGTAGAAGTCTAGGTTGTGAAAACCTAGGGAGTTACTTCTTTAGGTTGAGTAACGTCAGATTAGGGAGAACCTCAATAATAGTGAGAGGGATAAGGAGGAAGAGGAAGAAGGGAGAAAGTGAGCATGCAGGTACACTCTTACCACATCCCTGCTGTCATGCTGAGTAATATGGGCAGGACACTGTGTATAAGATTTGTCTTTGCCTCAAGGTACTGATAATGATGGAAAAAAGACTGACATCAATGAAATTATTAGATAGCACTAAAGAAAACAGTGTAATTTACATACCGAATTCTCTGATGTTACAGAAGTTAGGAAACCTGTACAAATAAGATTAGCTACAAAGGTACTAAGCAGACTTCATGATAAGGTTTTGCTTTTAAGACAGTCTATAACATGGATGCTGAGAGGAACGTTAAAATGGATCTGCAAACCATTGAGGGTGTGTGTAATGCTGCTCCATTCAGAGGTTAGTGCTGGTGCTTAGGTTATGGACTAGACCTACATGGCCTTGATTCAAATCCAGGTTCAAACTATGATTTTGGGCAAATTAATTAACTTTTTTGTGCCACAGTATCCCCATCTATAAATTGAGGATAGTAAAAATCCCTAATTCACAGGATCCCTTCCTATGAATTTGCCACTCAGTTTCTCCTCTTACATGGAAGATCACAGTCAGTGGATTTGAGAAGAGGAAAATGATGGATATTTAATAAGAATTTGGAATGGTATCAGAGAAAAGACTGTGTGTGGCTCTTTTGTTCCCTGCCTGCTTCCTCAGTAGATTTTAAACTTCTTTGGCCTGAGACTTTCTTCGTTACATCAGCGCTCTAGATAACATTCATTAAGTAACACAATTATTTTTGTGTATAATGTTATATAGTGTCCAATTTGATAAATCTTCAATTCAGATATGAACTTCGAGTGATTTTGCTGTTGCTGATTTACTGTGATGGAGAGCAGACACAGGGCTTCATGCTAGGCAGGTAGGCTGCCACTGAAATACATTGTTAGCCCTGTTTTTTGTTGTTGGTTTTTTTTTTAACAGCTAGTAATTTTCTCAACAACTAAAATTATCTTTGATATATTTGTGACAAGTTTCTTTTTGTTCTTACAGGCCAGTTGGAATGCCAAAAATGGAAAAAGTCTACTTACATAATCCTAGTTCTGAAGAAACTATTACCTTAGTATCAATATCTGCTACAACATCTCATTTCCATGCATCATTTTTTCAAAATAGGGTAAGTACCTCTCTTAAAAATTATTTCTTCAGGGCCAGGGAGATAGCTCAGTAGAGTAAGCACTTGCCTGGAAAGTGCAAGGGCCTGAGTTCAATCCCTGATATATATATATATATATATATATATATATATATATATATATATAAAATAAATTCTTGAGTTTTTATTGGTGAATAATTTTATTTTGCTACAATCAGAATCTAGTTTGAATGTCTACCTTTTCTAGATTTCAGTTCATCCCATTTCCTAAGAATTACTACTTCTACGTATTGTTCTTCTCAGTGTGGTACACCTTAACAGATGTGCTAGGGACCTTAAGCACAGCACTATGGAAAAAGCACAGCATTCTAACATTCTAATTATAAGCAAACTCCTTGACATTGTATTACTTTGCTCTTGCTGCATAATGAATTACCACAACTTGGTGACCTAAGACAACACTGGCTTAGCAACACACAATTGATGAGTTGTAAGCCCAGCAGAGTGTTTCCTCTGTGTATAATACTGTGAAATTCAAGTGGCACATGCTTGTCAGGGAAAATCCCCTTCCGAACTCATTCATGTTGTTACAGAAGGAAGTTCCCTGTGGTTGTAGAACTGAAGCTCCAATTTTATTGCTGGCTGTCGGCCCTGCCCACTCTGAGCTCACTCTTCATGGGGCTGCTCCATCCCTGAGCCAGCAAGCCAGGCATCCTTCCCCCTTGTGCTTCATCTTTCTCCAGCTTCCTTTCTGCCATCCTCAGCCCAAACTGCTTTTAAAGGCTCACGAGCCTGGATTAGGACTCTCTGAGTGGTCTCCCTTTATGTGTTTCGTTTTCTTATTTTTGTAGTACTGTTTATTGAACTCATGGCCTTGCACATGCTAGGCAAGTGCTATCTCTTGCTTCGTCCCCAGCCCATGATTTCTCTTTTTATTAACTCAGGGTCCACTGACTCCTACCCCTAGTTATACTTATAAAATCTCTTTTACTGTGTAGTGTCTCATCAGAGTCAATGTCTCAGAAATTCAGCCAGGAAGGGCATGGGTCATGTTAGAGTTCTGCCTACCAGAAGTATCTTCTAAAATTTTACTTGTAACTTTTGTAGGTAGTTGGAAACTTGTTATGAAAAAGGAAATTTTTTCTGACAAAAGAATAAAATTGGATCTGAAGTAAATTTTGAAATTGAAAGAATACATTACCCCTTCTTGTGTAAATTTCCAAAGTACTTAACAAAATACCATAAGGGAAGTAAATGAATGGAACCTAATTTCATCTTTGTAGGATTTTTACTGAATCCTTTGAAGGGATGTAACTTAAAGAACACAACTTTTTAAGCATACATGATACTGATTACTGTATTAATTTTATATCAGTTATTTAGATGTTTACGTTTTTCCTTTCTAAATTCCTGTGTCATCATATGTTAGTGTTAGGTAGCAACTTCTAAGGTAAAAAAAATTGATATAATGTTGCCTTTTATTCCTTTAAAAGTAAAGGAAAGACTAATAAGTCAGTTTGTTTTTGGTAATTAAATTTTAATTTTTTGTAGTTCTCTTAAAAAATATTTCTTTTCTAAAATATTTATTAACTTTCCTTTATGTTATTCTTTGTTTCCTAAAAGATACGTTTTCAATTTGTGTGAGTGCACTACTGGTCTCAATAGATACTCCAGTACTGAAAGGGACCTGTGTATAAAGATGAAAAACTGAGTCTCCAGGGGTTTGCCCTGGTCCTGGAGTTACTTATGAAAACCAAGGTCAAGGTCTCCCCATGACTTGTATCATCTTTCACTGCAGTGGCTCATGTGTGGGCAGCCTATATACAGAGACGTACTTTTGTATAAGTGGAACTGCCCGTCTTTCACTCACTGCCCATGTGCGAGACATGTTGGAATAGAGATGGTATAATGGAGACAGCTCAAAAATAGCTCATAACTACAGTACACATTTTATTTTAAACTTTTAACTCATTTTACTAGTTCAAGGGATATTTTGATGTTTCTCAACAAGCCCAAGTTCACCTGGCTAAAGGCCAAGGTTTTCACTTTTTTTTTTTTTTTTTTTTAACTGCTATCACAATACAGAGGGAATCAAAGTTGCAAACAGGGATTCTTTTTTTGTTGTTGTTGTTGCGGAACCGGGGATTAAACTCAGGCCCTTGCACTTGCCAGGGAAGCATTTATTCCACTGAGCCATCTCCCGGACCCCAACAAATAGGGATTCTTGCTGGGCTAGAAAAATAATGCAGAGGAGAGGAACCTCTCTGAAGAGATCAGCCCCATGTGGCTCCAGTCCATGCAGTGGAAGTCCAGGTTTGCCTCTGAATTCTCAAGGAGAGTCAGAATTTTTTATGTATCTCCACATTTTTGCACAATAAAAATTAATTCAGTTTTAGGAATTGTGGCCTAAACAGCACAACCTAATGAGTACCGGTTTGACATTTCTGAACTAGACTCTCCCAGATACCCACTTCTACAGATAAACTTTATGCAAAGAAAAGTCATTTTTAAAATGTTTTTAAAGATAAGCTAAAGGAGCCGGGGAGATGGCTCAGTGGAATAAGTGCTTCCCTGGCAAGCACAAGGGCTTGAGTTC
>NDGM011032322.1:0-11141 GCA_002564305.1 Octomys mimax
ATAAGTGCTTCCCTGACAAGCGCAAGGGCCTGAGTTCAATCCCCGGTTCCACCAAAAAAAAAAGTAATCTACATTAAAAGGAATGTCCGCAACTCTTTGGAACACGATACTAGGTGATGTGTAATCACTGAGAATTCTATGATGGGTTGACAGCAAACAGCTCCTATCAAAGAACTGTAGTGCAATCTTAAAAGAATTTTTTTTTTTAAGATAGAACAAAAAATTTGAAACACATAGACATGTAACTCACGCATTCTTATTCTTTTATATTCAGGGCATCTTTTCAAGAGTTCATTGTAATATATTACACAGGTAAATAAAGCTGATTGAGATTGCCTCTAGTGACTATAATTCCCATCCAAGAAGTCTGAACAACAATAGGCAGGAGAGAAGCTGATCACAACTCGCCCAGGGTCTGAATGGGTTGGTTTGATTATTTGGCCCACTGACCACCACTCTGGCTATTTCACCGTTCTGATCTTTTTCTTCTCTCTCCAGTCTTCCCAGATGCAGTGTCAATGTTAATTTGCTCACTGTTAGCCAGTGGATACTTCTTGTGGCTAGATACACAGGAGCTCCAAACCTATCTGCGCTGGGTACCACAAAGGAGGGTGCTGTAGCCACCTAGAGCTGGGGTGGCACACAGAGAATGAGGTTGCTGAGCAGCAGCCTGGGACCTCACGGCACTCTCTGCTTTGCTATGACTCACTAGTGCGATGCAGCAAGAGCAGGGCCCATCTGCTGTGACGAGGGGCTGCCGTCCCGACCCTGCCGCTTTCGCCACTGTCTGTACCCATTTCATCATCACACACCAGCGATACTATTGAGGGCCCATCCTTAAGAGACAACCTGAGACTAAGAAAGAGAGTGGAACCAAATAATTCCTTTAACAGTTATCATAAATAGGAGCTTTCTCATAGATACTAGCAAAACAATTGCCTGGCCTGAGCAAACCGAACAGAATTAGAGGCACAGTAAATACAGGCAAAAACAATTGTAACACAGAGGCATGGGCAACTGTGGTGTTCAAAAATATTATGAAAATTATACCTTAAAAGAGATAAGAATACAAACAATGCTCGCTACTCTCCGTTCCAATGTGGATTAACATATCCAGATTTGAGCACTGCATCAATATGTTGCTTCGTACAGCAGACACGCTTCATAGAGAGAACCTATCAGCTACTTCCCACTGTGGGGAGGCCGCTTCTCTCCACAGCACTTAGGAGATAAACACCGCTCCGGTTAAACAAAGTCATGGGCAGAGAAGCTTCCTTCCTAAGTAGGCACTCACTCTTACCTACTCTAAGACAAACTGGTAAGAACAAAGCTTGGGTTGTGGATGGGAACGATGGGAGTTAAACAGAAGGCAAACAAGAAATGCTTTAAAGTTCCTAGGATTTAAATTTTGGTAAGTGAAAAAAGAAAGAACAGATAGTGAGACTGGTGAATGGAGAAGATGAAAGGGATCTGGAAAAATGATGATATTGGGTAGAATAACCAGGAGGGAGCAGTGGGTGAGGACAGCCGAGGCAGTGGTGACAGAGTGTAAAGCTTTGTTGTTGGGGCTGGACCTCTCCATTAGGCTTTCTGGTGTCACCATCCTGAGAGACCCCAGCAACGCAGAAGCTCTGGGAAAAAGACACTGCGCGGGAGAACTCAGCACTGTTCCGGATCTCCTTCTCCACGGCCATAGGAACAGTCCTTGTACCTCGGAATGTTTCCCTGACACATGAGCTCCTTCCTTCCTGATTTACCACAGGTCCACAGCACCTTATTAGCAATTCCAAAATCCAAAGATCACCTCTCCCCAAACACACACACACACACACACACACACACACACACACGCAGTGTTTCATAGGTTTTGGTATCAAATCATGACTTGCCCTGAGCTCTTACAAAACAGGAGTCTTTCTTTATCCATTCAGCATCCCCATTCACACTTTGGGAATGCAGGAGAATGAATGTGCTTGATCCCAGAAGGCGCCCTCTGCTGAGGGAATCATTACAAATGGTGCAGGCACTGATCCTGCCGACAACATTTCTCTGAGCAACTGCCTCTTCTGCGCTGGAGACTTCCAGAGGGCAGAGCTTCACCACCCTGCCTGGCTATTATCTAGAACATTCTCCTAATCCTCCACTGAATTTTAAAGTTAATATAATGAAATGGGTTGACACAATGTAACATTTTGGCATTGAAAAGTGAAGCCACAAAAGACTCAGAAGGAGACTCCCTTTCAAAGGCCTCCTTCTAGGACAAGTGTTTTCCTTCGTTAGCAACAATTTTACCTTTAATCATTTCAAAGCAATTTTCCTGCTCAAGACTTAGCTTTAATCAGAATGCATTTTCAGGTCACTCCATGGCCTCTTCATGATTCTCTCTAGATAACTGCTGAACGATGCATAATCATTCTAGTCCCCACAAGACACCTTCAGCAAGTAGTTAGTTCAACGTTTTATGCAAAAATAGATACAAAAAAGGCCTCTAGGGATATCTTCAGCTAATTTTCATGAATTAATTTCCCAGGATTAATGTTTATGCACCAGTCTCTTTACCACATAATCAAATCACTAGAGTTGAAGTGGTCTAACTCTTTATTTTGCAGCTTGATTAAGCAGGTGATGAAATACTTGAATATAATTTGGATAGTTAGCAACTCACAGCATTTACAATAATCCACTGTGGATGGATGACATTATTGACTGATGTCTCATTGTTTACTTGTGTTCTCTCTTAGAAGCGGGTGTCCCACATGCTACTTTTATGTTGGATATAAAACTTCTCATAAACACACAAGAAGAGAGGTATAAAATTTTTATTGTCATTGACATTGTCTTAAACCATATCTAGACCAACTGGGCAGCAGCCATTGAGATAGAACTAGCGTAGATTTGCCTTGACAGGGTGTCTGTTGGGCTGGCTGGTGCATCTGAAGTGGAGGAAAGCTATGGAGGAATCTTCTGATGAGGTTACCTCTGGTCATGTTAGGTTCCCATCTGGCATCCAGCCTCTGTCTATCCATCTGTCCCCACTTCTGTTCTCTCTTGTATCCCTTCTTTCAAAATGAAAGCGAGGAGGCTTACAAAATAAATCACCAGAAAGAAGAGACAATAACTAAAAGTGACAGTGACAAGAACCAAGATAGTCTCTGTGGATAGCCCCATACCTAAGGCTCTACTTAGCCATTTGAGAGCAAAGTGAAGAGCAAAACATTCTAACTTGACACCTCTCTTTTATGAGAGCAAGCAATTTCCAGGTTTTAAGGGAAGCTAAGCTTTTGTCTGATTAAATTTCTAGAAGATATTTCTGACATAAGATCATGGCAGGCTCCCTCCAAAGGCAGAAGGCTTCTGACAATCGAATATTGCTCTGCAAGGTGCTCAGGTGATGCAGACTCAGGTGTAATATTCTAGAGACCTCACTGATTCTGATAAGAACTTGGGCTACCTATGGGCTAGAATAGATAGGACATCATTTAAATTCTCTTTCTAATTATTTCTATCTTGATATATAAGCCTTGTTCTGAGTCATTTGTCACTGGAGATAAGCCCTGATCCCAAATTATTGTTCCACATCTGCAAGTGAAGAGTGAGTGACCCTCTCATCTGCCTTTCTCCTCAGGCTAGAATGATACCTGGCAAGAGCCCTCAGAGTTACAGCTGTAGCTCTTACTTTACATTGGACTCCTACACCTAATTCCAGAGAATTGTGTTACTAAAAATTAAAGTAAAATAAAAGATCATTGGAAGAGGCATATGAACCTCAGCAAAAATTTTATGCTTCAAAGCTTGAAAAAAACAGATCTTCCAGGTACTTGAAGTCCTCAAGATACTCAGAGTGTAGCCAGACATACGTCATTAAGACCATGAGAACCACAGCATGGCACCTGTGGCGCCCCCAGCCTATTGACAATCACACATCTGTGCAAGTCTCCAAGAGCGTCCAGACTGCTTCCACTGCCTATGCCCCATGCCAAACGGTCCCTGTATTCTTTCTCTCCAACCATAGCTAAGGGAAATCCCTGACTGGGGCCCCACATTTGGACACTCACATCTGGGACAGTAAGTATGAAAATAGTGACATAAAGGCACAGTTTGATGGCAGATATATGAGCACCATGAAGATTTACTGGCAAAGAAACCAACTGTCATCTTAAGGATCTGGCTCCTGTGGTGTGACCAAGGAAACCTGAGCCTGATTTTTCACCCCACCCATTGTTCTGTATGCTGCCAAGATCCTTCCCTTTTTCAGCTTAAATTAGGAGTAAAAATTACATATCAGAATGAGTTCATGTTGTTGCTGGCAATGAAAATCCTTGGTAGGTACACTGCTGTGGAAACACTGTCAAAAGATAATCCCTCTAACAGCAATAGAAATTCAGTATAATTTACTCTAACTCAACTGGTAAGGAAATCAACTCTCAGAAATGCTTCTAACCACCTAGATAGAGTCGGGACACAAATCTTACCACTAGCTCTAAGTTCAAAGTCCCGTTGGCTACACCTGTCAGTGAAATGAGGTGCAGAGCCCTGGAAATCACAATGCTTGGCAAAAGGCCCTGCATCCATGCTTTCCAAGCCTGCTTTCACCCAAGGGAAAAGTGAGGTCTTTCATTTTCTACAGCAAAAAGCAAACATTGTGCACTAAGCTTTGTACACAGTCATGCCACTCTATTTGGGAAGTGTTGATTTGTAGCAGCAGGGCATGTTATGAACCACTGGGCTGTAAGGAACATTTGCTGGCAATGACAAGAAATCCAGTGCTTATTATAGCAGCATGATTATATTGATGTGCATAAAAGACCCTGGAAAATGAAGACATGTGGTAAGATTCTAAAGTAAACTCCTTCTACTCAGCACAATAGATGGGCGGGACTCCCATGTATGAAACACAGGGCAAGGTGCTTGAAGTTTGCCAACATGTAGGACATGTCAAACTGACTCACAACTTACAACTCAGAGGGGAAGACAACTGTCATTCACTTGATCCATGGGGTGGATTTGACAGAAGTGGAGGACTATAGGTTTCTGGCAATGAGAGTAATCTTGTGAGTAACAAAGTACTGAAGAATGAGAGAGTCAAGTTCTAAACTACAGCCAGGGAGGCCACTCTGATCACAATGTAAGAAAAGAGAAATAAGGACAAGATTGGTAGAACAACAGGTCAGCAGAGTTTTGCAGGATGCCAATGAGAGTTAGGATGCTGCAAAGGAGAAAAGGAAAGACGTTCAAAGTACAGTCCCAGTTTTCTCACATGGCATAACAGCCCTTCAGAAATGTGCCTATGTCCACTTCACTCAGCCTCCCTCAACTGGTACCTCCTTGCAAAGGCCTTCTTGGTTATCCACCTCCCGGCAGGCTTCCTGTTCTCTTTCCCATGGCAGTGGCCTGTGCACGCTGAGCTCTAATCATGATCAGAGGCACAGCTGTGGTCGATTTAGCATCCTCTCTCCTAATAGCTACTGGCTTCTTCAAGGAGGCATTATCTCACACATTCCAAATACATGGTGAAAGNGTAGAAAGCAGCTCAAAAATGTTTCTCAGTTGATTGAAGGAAACTAGAGACTATGTGGCTATGGAGTAGATTGTGAAAGTACAAGGTGTAGATTTGGGGGTGGTGAATATTGCGTTAGATTATCCAAACTTAGATGCTGTCCTGGTTATGGGAAGACCTCCTGCACACAGCTGACAGTTTGGGCAGGAATGTGAAGTAGGACTCAGAGACTGAGGAGCTATCTGTTGCACTCACCAAAATGCAAATTATCACCTAAAGAAGGAGAAACCAAGGGTGCTAAAGACTGACATGGAGGAAGCACAGAACTTCCACGGTAAAGCTAGCAGGCTGCCCATCAGTCATACACAGCAGTCAACACACTGGCATGGAGGGTAACACTTCCACCCCTTGCTGGAGCCAATGAAACTTATGCCCAAGTGGAGCGGACTGCTCAGCCTATGAAAAGGAAGGCGCTGAGATGAGTGACAGCAGAACTGGGCGAAAGAGGAAAGAATGCTCAGAGCTGCTGCTATTCATTCTTTTGACTCAGTTTAGAGAACAAACAATAATGCCAATGAAACCTTTAAAATCCTGAAAATTACATTCACACATATACATATATATCACACATATACATATATATCTCTGGATATATGTACATGACTCAGATTAAATATATCATGTAACTTGAGCTAGCAGAGTAATTAAAATAGTTCCTTCCAATGGAAATACATTTTTTTCCTCCAGAAAGGTAAATGAAATGCTTTCTAAATATTTTAGCTAAATTTTTATAAATCGTATAAGCCCTTATTATCCCTAGGGTCAGAGGAAACTTTGTCGATGTTAAACAATCATGCTATCATGATGGCAACGTGACACTTACGAGGAATCATTACACATACTTAGTTTAAATATTATGATCTACCCAGCTATTTTTTCTCCAAGTAGCTACTAAGTAAAGCAAAAAATGAAACTACTTCTAGTAGTATTCCTACTTTTATTATTGTAAAGAATCTGCCTGTCTTGCTGAGAAGTCACCTTGTTTATAAAGCATAGTCTGAATGACCAATGAAGCGATTCTGCTATGATCCTTTTTAAAAGCATATTGGTACAAAGATAATATTGACACAAAGCTCCTGAATATACAGACCTCATTGTTAGGGAGAATTAAGTTAAGGGAGTCATTTTGGCTTTGTAAGCTTTCTCATACTTCCACGGTTATTCTCACATGTAAGTTATCTGGCTTTTGTGTTGTGATTAAAGTAGTTAATTCACAGAAATCTGTTGAGGGGTTTTCAACATTCGATCAATAAACACGCTGGCATCAAGCCAGGGGCTAGTATGCTCTGTCTGAGGCACTCAAATGTCAATATGCTGAAATTGCTAAAAGTAAATAACACTTAGTCTTTTGATTATGAATAGTAATAGTTATTGGTGAAGTTCAATGATGCCAAAATATTTAGAGCTACATGGGCAATCCATGTCAAAGATGGTGCATGAACATTGAGATAAATAATGACAAGATCAGTATACACTAGAAGAAATCCCACATGGCTAACTATACAGCTTATCTGCAGAAAACTTTTATAACCCAAGTTACCTATTTACAACTAGACTGAATAATTTTAAGTCACGTCTATTTCCTGCATGTGGGATGTGTCCATAATAGACGAAAGGCTGATCATTTTACTAGGAGCCTAAGTAAAATGTGAGAAGCAAATCAACTTTTCGGAGCAAAATTATGAATTAGCTACGGACTATCCACCATTAGAAATGATATGTGCATTTGAAGTTCAGATGATTAACCCTGGTTCTAGTTTGTAATTTTCGTAGTCTTTAAAAAAGCAATTCTGTTGCTTGATTCTGTATTTATTTTTTGGTGTTTTGAGACAGGATCTCACTATTCATTCCAGCAGGCCTGGAATGCACTATGTATCCCAGAATAGCCTCAAACTCCCAGCAGTCCTCCTGCTCAGACTCTCAAGTTCTGGGATTGCTGTATGTGCTACCATGCCTGGTGGCTGTGTGATGTATTTAGGTGGATTCTTGCAGTGCAAAAGTCTGAGATTGTCTGGTACAACTCTTAGAGATAATGTCAAAGCGGCAGGGTTTCGAGCCTAAAAAGAGAGAAGTAAAAGATATTCGTGGCTTTGTGGTAGAGTGAAACACTTGCTGCCCATTGGACAAAGGGAGTTCTGAACCCCGGCTCTCCATACCACACTCAGTGTCAGACACTCACTATTACCATTTCCTCTACAAAATACAATCGAATAAGGACTCACAAAATACCAGAATAAATCCATCATCCACAGACAGAGAACCTGGATGATTCCAAAATAACAGCTGAGCGCCCATGCTCCTGGAATGCTGCGANGCACAGACAGCCCAAGGAAGAACCTGGACAGAGTGTCCACCTCAGAGCGGAGAGCATGCACTTCACAGTTAGAAGTCAAAATTGGGATCCAGACTCTCAAGATTAACACTAGTACCACTGTGCACAAATTACTTACTTGGGCTTCCCTCATTGTCAGATGGAAACAATACCAAGTCTATACCGGTGTCACGAGAGGTAAATGGTGTATTTTGCAAAGCTGTAGCAGAAGGCCTGCCATAAACTGTGATGGCGCCATGAGAATTGGGGATGAATAAAGCCTTGGGGACTGAACAACAGTAAGCACAAGACAATATGGCATTGAAAAGAAATAACTGTATCTTATCCTATTGGTAACCACTAATGATGTAGAATTAGGAGTTACACCTTTCAGGGAAAAAAAAAAAAAACGCATGTATTTGGTTAGCTTGTGGTAGTGATATACAAAAAATATAAAGATGATTGCAAAACATCTTGTTCTTCTTAAAAAATCTACCTATCATGCCAATAATACACAGTTGCTGTTGTTTCATTTGTTGATACAAAGCTGAACTTTAAAGGAACTTTTCTATGTACTGAGATAAACTCAATAAAAATGAAATCCTTTGGATTAAGGTAACATCCCTGAAAGATCTCTGCCTCTGGTAAAGGCATTTGCCGTAATGAACACAAGAAGAATAGAGGGCTCTATTGTTGCTTTAAATTGAACATGTGACAGAACACAAAGAAATGGCTCTTAGTTAAACGACCAATATTTTCTTGATTTTCTCCCAGCCCTTCAATGCCAGAGAAAGGTCCATTAGAAGTATGACTTTTCTTAGGAAATAACACTGCATTATAAATGGTGCCAGTTCCTGACCACTGACCCATTCTTCAAACCCTGCTGGCTTCAGTATTTACTCAAGAGAACTGCACTCTTACAAATCACTCACACTTCCAGTGGCCTATCTGCAGTCCCATCCTCCTCCACACTACTCGACCTGCCTGACTTCTTTCTGGTGGAAAGCCCTTTCTGGTGACTTCTCTTCCTAACACTCTGAACACACTCTATGAAGTTCTGTGACAGCATCATACTTCTGTTTCCTGAAAGGAGCTACTCCCTGAGGTTCTGACTTCATTTTCTGCTCGCTTTGTATGATGCCCTTGGTGAACGCATCCACTGCCATAACTACTGACCATGCTGCTAAAAACTCTCAATTCCGATGATACCAGCTCCAGTTTCTGTGCTGATCCCCAGACCTGGTTCTCAGGGTCCATTGAGATGGCTCATCTATCCCAGGCGACCCCCCTCATCATATAAGCATAGCATACAATATGCCTGCCTATCTTCAGCATTCCCTCAAATGCATATAAGCTGTTGATTTCTTGATTTGGAAGATCTTCCTGTTGCCAACTTTAACTGTTACCTCAAAGACATAAATTAGACTTCCTTCTTCAACCCACCACCTTCTATCTAATTAGTCACTAGTTCTTCCTTGCCTGAGTCCCTCTGCTGTTTTTCATTCTTGCTGCCTTTGGTTCTGATTTCCTCTGTCATGTATGAGCACAGTAACCTTTATATCAGACTGTCCAGTTCCAATCTTGTTTTTTTCTGATTACCACACACTGGTACCAGGTTAACTTTCTAAAGTTTTCCATCGATCAGGTCATTATGATTAACACACTGCCGTAGTTCTTCACTTCTTACTAACATAAATACTAGATGCACAGCATGGCTCCATGATCCATCAATTTTATGCCCACCTATCTCCCTTCTTCATCCTTCTCTTTCACTGTTCTCCTACTTGTACCCCATACAGGCTTGGCACAACTCCTTCTGGGGGACATCATTATTCACAAAAGCTTGAGAGCTACTGCCCTCAGCTGCAACCAAACTGAAGTAGTCACGATTACTTTCTGGTCATTCTGTATTCATGCTTTCATTTTGTTCTTCACTGCTCTTCATCACTATCTCCAAATCCTAACCATCTATCAATGTATGGCAACATTTTATATAAAGCTGTTTGAAGACAACTCCCCCACACCCATCTATGTCTTTCTCATTAATCTAGGTATTTATAAGCCATGTCTTCCTAAAGGACCATAAGTCTCCCAAAGCAAAAGTCATGTTTAATTTTTTTATTCCTGAAATAAGAATTTTAAGCATAGCTGTAAGTCAACATATTATTTTCATTAAAAAAGTGATAAAAATGACATTCTCTTAGATGACATAAACTTAGAAGCTACAAAATGTGCCTGGCAATATATTATCATGAAATATACTTCACAACATAAAGATTTAATCCTTAATGATTATAGAAATATATTTTTAAAAATCTATTTGTTCTACACAGTCAAAACACGTATCCATAAAAGATTTTACTTCTTTATCTAAATGTACCACCTAAGTAGCAAACTGTATTTTTTAAAGATGTCCTATATGCTGATAATCTTTTAATCCACACAACTACGTATGTCGAGTTTGCTTCTTAGTTTCATGTCTTCCCTTTGTCTTTTGTATACATATCACCTTTCTCTAAATCATCTTTGTACATTATTCACTATTTTTAAGTTTGTAGAAGGAGGAAATTTCACATTAGTTCAGCCTATCATATTGATGGAAACTGCGTTTTCTTTACTGTTGTTGCTATATCATTTTTGCAATCAAATTTTAGAATTTGTAGTTATTAGAATGTGCTATATTAAATATAAGATCTCAGTTTCAAATCTATGGGTTTTTAAATTGAACAGCTACAGTAGACTTTACGAACTGCAAGTTTGTTTAAGTTAAGGAAAATAAGTCTCAAATCTTGCCAATTACTTAGGATTTGTTATTTTATATTTTGCAAAAGCTAGGATATACCTATCTCTTTTGAGGAGAAAATACAATTGAGAGCACTCTCAACCAGTCTGAAAACAGGTAGAAGTAGGAAATCAAAGTATCGCTTATTCTCAGGAAAGCAATTCCACTAAGGTACTATAGAAAGAAAAGCAGATGCTCCTAAGGTAAGTGACAGTGTGACTGCTAACTAGAAAAGCATTAGTGATCACTTTTTTAGTTGCTAAGAATCTTTAACAGATTAACAACATGGTAAAAAGGAACCAGAACAGTTTAAATATAACACCAAGAACGGTAAGTTTCAAAATGTGGTCCAAGACATCTGCCCATAAACCTCCTAGGGTACTTATTTAAGTCTCTACCATAAATCTCTACTAGTTATGCTTGTCCACATTCAAGGTTGAGACCAGCTGGCGAGGGTTGTAAAATCCATAGTTTTTTTTTTTTTTTTTTTT
>NDGM011032331.1:0-17324 GCA_002564305.1 Octomys mimax
GGGATTGAACCGCGGTCCCTGTGCTTTGCTAAGCTTGTTCTAAATAGGTGCTTTAGACCACTAGAGCCATCTCACCAGCCCCAAGAAATGTCTTCTTCAAAGTTAGTGTCTTCAGCTATACTAGGTCTTTAATTCTTTTTTAATATTTATTGATTTGCTTTTTGTGAGACAGAGTATCTGAATTTCTTCTTCATCAGCCCTTTGCAGAAATCCCTGAGGTAGTTGTAACAATCTATGGCCACACTGCTAGGATTCTGTCGGTCTTAGTTCTATAGGAAACGTCCCACAATTTGGCAGATTCTGATGATTCATTTCCTGAATTAGCTCATGGGTCTGGCTAAAATGACAAGGAATCAATGTCCAGTTCTGCTTAAATAAGAATAATTATGGGGTGAATTACAAGGGTCCAGGCCAAGCGGTGACTTTGGCTACACAGATGTCACACGCTGCGAGTGATGGCGTCAGTCCTTCAAAAGAATGGACAGCATGTTGGAGACGGACGTTCGCGTCAGCCGGGGTCACTGATTTGCACACACAGTCCTTCGTATTCTTTGAAAACTTCTTGTGCAAGATTCAGGTACAATGCACTATGTAAGTGGATGAAAATATACCCCAGTAGTAAGCGTAATGCATTTTTTAACGTAATTATTAATAGGTAAAAATAGAGCTTTTGCCTCTTGTTTCCTGACTTTCAGAAATCCTTCATTCCTTCTTCTATGGTTTCCCTTTTAATTAATATCTATGTATATATATTAATGTATATATACATATTTGTATTAGTTTCTCTTCATTTTCTGTGTATCTCATCGGCTTCTTTTCTTTCTTTTAACAACTAGTCTTATACCAAATATCTTTAAAATTCTATTTTGCATAGAAGTATTTACACTTTATCCTCTTGTGTGTCCTACTTTTAATGTTATTGATAACCCATTCTTATCCTAGTCTTATACCTGTTAACCATTTATTCCAGCTATACTTTTTAATACTTCGTTTTTTTAATACTTACACCTGATTTAAAAATGAATTCTGACATTGCCAGTCCTCCAGATAACCCACTACTATTATGGACTACTAGACTATATTGGATTATTTTGCTGAATTCATGCTCCTACAATATTTAAATGGTAATGGAATACCCATCTCTGATAAAACTAAACAAAACAAGAGGATACAATTGAAGGACCACTTTGTAGTAAGCTTCTTAATTGGCTCCACAATACTAACCCTGGCGTTAATTCAATGAAAAGAAAGATTTGTTCTAATAGTGTTTGGACAGGATGTCATGTCTGCATCTTGTACTATGAATAACCACTACAAAGACAACAATATGAAATGTATTAATTATTGAAACTGTCCTATTAATCGATTTTGAAACTTTCTCATTGCTATTTTTCTCAATAAAATTAATAAAAATAAAAATGATTTAGATACACCACTATATAATACTATTCTAAATCCAGTCATTGTTTGTTTTATATTTTCATCAATTTTCACATTAATGACTAGTATCTTTTCATTTTCACTTGGAGAAAGTAGCATCTCTTAGAACTAATCTAGCAGGGATAAAATACTACAGAATGTTTGAGAAAAATCTTTCTGTTCTTTTCTGAAGGAAAATATGCTTGACATTGCACTGTTGGTTGTCAGTATTTTTCTTTTTTTTTTTCTTTCAGTAATTGGAATGTATATCTTAGGCTCTCCTGTTGTGCCAGGTTTCTACTGGTAAGCTAATTGATGTATTTTATGAAAATGTAATTCATAAATTTCTTCATTTTGTTGCTTTCATGCTTACTGTATTTGACTTTTAAGATTCTAATGAAATTGCTGTGAAGATACTTAGTACAAGTGGGATTATGAGATTCACAAATCATGATGTTCTCTAGATTTTGGAATATTTCCATCTTTAAATAAGCTTGTTCATACTTTGTTTTTCTCTGTTTATTCTTGGACTGTTCTGTTATAGATTCACTGTCTCTTCTCTTTCACTTTCCTCTCTCTCTTTCTCTCTCTGTCTCTCTGTCTCTGTATACATATATATTGGTAGAATAATATAGTATATATATATATATGTATCAAAAATATTAGAAACTCTGTCAAACATGTGCAGAGTCCTAATTGTCAACTTTCCAATGTTGAAAACACAATTTGAAGGTTTTAGAAGAAAATTCCATGAGAAGAGTATGAAACTAGTAAATAAGTAGTAAATTTGGTGTGTTGAAATACCTGGTAGAATGTTTCATCAAGAGTTTGAAAGATGTGCATAAAATTAGGGAACAAAAAAAATTTACATTGTGCTAATATACAAAAAGTAAAAGAAAATTCAATTGTCATCAAGTAACAAGATATTTCTTGAAAACAATCATATTATAATACTCTTCCTCACCCCTGCATATTTTAGAAATAATAACTATGAAAGGCTCTGTAACTTTTAAAGCCACATATTTATTGGTTTGTAGAACTAAGTTAATGGAAATTGAAAAAAGATATTTCTAATAATAAAGTTTTAGGGTATAGTAATCATCCAAAATATTTAGGTCATTTTATTTATAAATATAGATAGTGAAATAATTTTTATCCTTTTTGAAATCTTCAGCATTATTTTTGTAACATATCCCCATTCCTCAAATATAATTTAAACTAATATTTGAAAAGTATTAGGCCAAAAAAAGAAAAGTATGAACCATGTACTTTAATTTGAACAGCTTTTCTACTTCTTAAACTAAATATTTATCATAAGCCAAAGAAGATTTAAGGTTTTCAAAGTACTGTTCTTTAGAAAATAAACACAAAATATCCATGTAAATGTGTTAATCATAAACCCCACCCTTAGTCATATAAGGGTATGCATGCCCATATCTTAATAATTTTACTATTTATTTGTTTACATGGAGAAATTTTAATTAAAATAAATAAATTAGAAGGAGAAAGGCCAATGCTGCTCTCAGCATGTACCTTAATCTTGATTGTCCACATTAACTGGCATAAAAGACTTCTGGGTTATGACAGTATTAACTTAAAAAATGGTTGAGCCAATTGACACATCAAGACTTTGTAGCTAAAGGGCATAATGAGCTGAGGTCTATTTGTAGGAAGTGAGTCATGAGGGAACTACATCTGGTCCCTCTCCCCTTCTTTGGATCTTCCCACCCTCTTCTCCTCTTCTGATTGCATGAGGTAAGCAGCATCCCTCCATCCTTCTGCTCTCTCTGTCTTGAGGCCAACAAACCATAGAAGAAATCCTTGAACCTATGAGTCAAAATCAACCTCTCCACTTTTTTTTTTTTTCCAGAACTGGGGATTGAATGCAAGCCCTTGTGCTTGCCAGGAAACACTTATTCTACTTAGCTATCTCCCTGACCCCTAACCTCTCCACTTTTGAACTGTATATGACAGGTATTTTGTCCCAGTGATGAGCTCAAAGTAATAAAGTATTACTTAAATATGATGAAAGTAATTATTTCTGCAGGATTCTGACATTTTAATATACTTTCTTGTTCCTTTGGCCAGAATTGTGTTTTCTAAATCTTCTTTTCAAACTATAAATTATGAAACAGAGAAAAAAGTTGAAATACAGAACAGATAGAACTAGTTTTATTTTACTAACTTCTCAATAAACTGAAAAACTCATGGTACTAGAAGGTGTTGGAAAAGACTGACACAGTGATCAGGGACAGCTGACTGAGGCAGGAGGAAACTACCACAAAGGATAAAATAGCCCAGGGGTTGTGTTTGCACAGCACTGAATTTTCTATCAACTCATTCCATAACTGACTGTGATGATTATAGACTTTGGAATTTGAAGAAAGCTAACAAACACTATAGAAGAATTTCATAGAAGACCTCATTAAAGGTAAACTATACAGTAATACAGGAGTAAGAACACACAAACAAGCAAGGAATTTTAAGAGAATTAGGGACACATCATCCTCAAGTATTTTCTTGTGGAAACACAATGTGTTTCATTTGGAATAGAATCAACCAAGTTTTGTTCAATATACCTTACGTTTAGGAAAATCTCTCACTAAATTTTCAGTGGAGTCTTTCACACATCTCTGAGTATGTAGGTAAGCCAAGTTGTACAAAGGATTATATCAGGCAAAAGCCAGCAATAACTGAAAAAGCATACCTGAGTCAACAGACTATTCAAACTAACAAAGTAAGATTTTTTTAGACTGCTCATCATTATCATGTAAAGACCCAGACCAGGATCCAATCATTTGATTAAACAATTCAGCTCTTCCTTGTAACTATAAAATATCTTCTCTTACATATAGTACTAGCAAACAGTGGGCACTCAACAAATATTTGTTAAATGTATAGTCTTGAAACCACAGAGTCAATCTGTGAGATACATGACTTGAGGCCAAAATATATGTGATTTTTAAAAATATAACTTAAGGGCAAATGAGCCCTTAAGGATCCTGCTTAGACACGCTCAAGGATGGGTTCAGTCCCTGGCACCACATGTGACACAGACCCGGCCCTCATGGTCACTAAGCCACCAACTGAGACAACGTGGAGCTGTACACCTGTAATCCCAGCACTGGTATGGCTGAAAACAGGAGGATCACTGTGAGTCCAAGATGTGTAATGAGATCCTGTAAATAATTAAAAATTAAAAAATAAATAAAAAATTAAAAAGTTATAATAAAAATATGAATTAAAAGTGGAAAGAGCTATTCCAGTCAAATAATATAAGTATATGCAATACTAATTACCATTAAAGCAAGGAATGACACTCTTTTTTTCTTTAATTCATGCAATCAAGAAATACTTTTTAATAATCTATTATGTGAGATATGTAGTATATCACCTTATTTAAAAACAACATATTTAGCTAGCATGTTTAGCAGTGTCTAAGATGTTTTTATATCAAGAAGTAGTTCCTTTATAATTAAAGTTTCTTGAAACAACTTTGAATTAACCATAAAACCTATCCATTTCTTCAAGGGTATTTTATTTGGATGCCAATAGGATACATTCTAGGTGATGAATGTCAGCTCTTGGGAAGTAAGCTGTAAAAAAAGCAGGATGCATACAAATGCAGCCACAGTCCACAGTGAAAGAAGTAGTATTGTACAGCTGTAACTGTGCCCTAAGAGGCTCCAGCTGTGTTAGAATGGTGCAGACTGGATCCACAGATGATCTTTAGCTGGTTATTAAGAGGATGGAGAAGGTAGCCTTGTGATACAGTAACTAAATCAATCAATATTTCCTACTATATGGTCTATAGGTAAATCAACAGAGGTCATTTCACACTGCTGTTGAAGTATTGAGCTGAGAATGGGTTAGAAGAGACATACTTAATAAACTTTTACTTCATTCTATAACCATGGGGTATGTTATATTATATTATGTTATATATTATATTATAAAGATAGTATGCCAAATTGGACTCAATATACAATTTTAGTATATTTTCAAAATATAGTATCAGTTATGCATATAAATCACATGAACATAATTGTTCACTAACTGCTACTTTACTTTGCTTTCTGGAGACTACATTTGTCTTTTTTATGATACTCATCCCTGGTACCACACACACACACAAAAAAAAATAAAATAAAATAAAATGCTCTGAGAAAAATTTAAAGAATTACAGATGCTTTAGTGATGTGTTGTGCTAGTAGCTCTCTTAGGTGTAATATAACATCTCACCAAAACAAGTCAAATATTTCCAAAATTATTGCTCAATAAAATGTAAAGTATCTTTATAAGAAGGATAATAAAATCATATTTTAGCCTATGCTTTATCAAAAAATAGAAATAAGTAAAGATCTATTGTGTACAGAGCTGATCCCACATTAAGTGAGGAAAATCCACATCATCACAGTGATGCCACCTCCTAATCTCCTTCCTTTCCTCCAATACATGCTCAAGCAGAAAATAGAAATATTGCTTCCAGGAGGAGACTCAATTCAAACTTCAAGATAAAAAAATTTGAATTAAATTAAAATTATAGTCTAATGTCTGTTTGTTTGTTGTAATGTCATTTGGGGTTAAGTTATTCCTGCAACTATTAAAAATGTTTGATTTAAAATACAGTAGAAAATCATTTTCGTTTAGCATGTACTTAGTTATTCACCATCAAAGACATGCATTTTCAAACATTTATATTTATATAAAAATAGCTTACTTTATGATAATGAGTGTGTGCATATCTCTTTTAATTTAGCTAGATTTGCAATTATATTTGAATCATCAATAATGGATTCTATATTAATTTAAAACAGCTATTTCCCAGTTAATCTGTTATTATAGCTCAAATTCTCTGACTTTTTTTTTTTAATGAGAGGAAGAATTATCTAAATCTCACAATGTTCCAGAACTATGCATTCCTCAATTGTCATTGTTAGACCTTGAGACATAGTTTTCAAAGTACTAGTGATTTATATTAAAAACATTCAAATATCTACTGCACGCAAAAGAAAAACTTCTTTATTTCTGTCCTCCACAAAATGTCTGTATAAATTTCAGAATTTTTATTTAGTTATTTAGTTCTTACTAAGTATTTATTTATTTATTTATTTAGTTCTTACTCTCCTCATAAATATGTTTTATTTAATAGGGTGAGACAGCAATAAAAATAAGAATTTAAATTGCCCTCTCTTTTGAAGCCCACATTTCTACAGCTCCTGAGCGCAGTCTGCCTGTTCTTTTCACGGTCCTCGCCAGGCTTTTCACCAGCCACAGCTGTCAGTTCCTGCTCATCTGTTGCTCTGTCTCTTACCCTGAAGATGGCAAGGGTTTTATTCCAGCCCAAATAGGGTCTTTGAGCAAGAAAAATAATAAAATCTGTGAATTTTTTCTTAAATTTCTCTGTATCTTCTTTCCCACAAATTTATACTTTTATAATCAATCCTGTTTCTATTTCAGTTTGTTAATGTTTGGCAAATCAATTATCTGTATATCTTCATTTAGTTCTTGGATATGATCAATGTATAAAACAATTCCCTTTGTAATAATATATTATAGTAAGAAATGGCATATATCAAACACTTTAAAATACTATTCATTTATGTAGTAATTACATTGTTAGCCTCAATTATTCTGCAAATACAAAAGAAAGATTCCTGAAAAATTTTATCTTGGTGGTATTTATATTTTAAAAACCAAATAGTATTAATTTACAAATATTTTAATGTATATTGGGCTGAATATCATGTGTTTTGTAAAGAAAAATCTAAAATAATGTGGTTTTCCCATTTTAATATGCTTTAGACATTTGATGGTGTTTTCCAATATTTTACAAGTATTTAATCTTTTGTGAGTATCTTCTTCTGAATCAACAGAACCTCTCTGTAGTGTTTCAACTTATGAGAGAATCTGCTACCATTTTCTGTTCTCTTTACACAAAATCTTCAATCTTCAACAGCTCCAACTATTTTAAGGGATCCTGTATTTTGTTGCTTAACCTCAGTTTGCCTTTAAGAAAAGACATAATTAATTCGTGCGACAGGCGAAGTTGCAAATGTTAGTATGCTCACCATAGAGCTTTATTACCATCTACTTTTAATTTGCACCAGTAGAAATGAGCTATTTTTTTCAGATGAATATTACTTAGCATCCAAAGTGGTTTTACAGTAGGATACATGAGAGGAAGAATTATCTAAATTCTTCTTTATAAAAAGGAAGAGATTCTTATAAAAAGAAAAGGTAATTAATTTCAATATAAAGCTTTTTTTTTTTTTTTTCTCCGAATGCCGTCAGGGCTGGTTTGGCTGGCTTGAGTTCTGGGGATCGAACCACAGCAACCTGAGCCTGACTGCTTTGTTGAAGCAGCCACTTAAACAACTGAGCTAAGGGGCAGGCCCCCAATATAAAGCATTTTCTGAGCCATAAGCATGTTGATGTTATTGCTTAAAGTAAAGGGAATTTGTCATTTATTAAGTGACTGAGAGCAGAAATCTTGAGAAGAATGGAAACATTTTATTCTGTAGATCTTTAAATTATATAATAACACACTTACATCATTTCTATACTAGTACTCTATGTAAAATTGTCTTTGATAAAAATGATCTGATGTGCTGGTTTATGAATCAAATCAATTCACAAATAAGTTTGCTAAATAATATGCTCATTAGAACCACTGGCTTTGGGGCCAGAGTACCCTGGGCTACCCCCAACACTTTAGTGCATTCCGTGATATTAGTTATCTACGTTCTTATCAATGAATTAATAATTTTTTTCTAAAAATTGTCATTGGTTTATAATGTCATGAAGATAGAAGAATTTAAACAGCTAATATGCTGAAAGAGTGATTCACATTATGCATGTTTAGTAAATGGATTCAATGTGCTGTCTCTGATCAGCTCTTATTTTGGTGATGAATCAAATTTAACTTTGATAATAATGACATATATATATATATATATATATATATATATACATATATATATATAATTACTTGCTATTCAACAAAATAAAAGTTTACATAAGCCTTTCCTACTTTTAATACATTAGAGATGCTCTTTAATGCTTATAAGAAAATCTATTTGTGTTATATTTGTAACTCCCAAGTAATATATAGAAATAGAATAATAATGTGCTATTGGTTGACAACCAGTCCCCACATTACCTCTCCACATTTTGATTCATAAAACCTAAAAAAAGAATCATGCAATAGATGTACACAAAATTATATACTCTATTAAGTTCCTGCTATGGTTAAATGGCTACAGAAATTCAAAGATACTGTATATAATTAGAAAATTATAATGTATTATGACTTTATCCCATGAAATTATTTACCTCAAAGGTATGTCAAACTGCATTATTTTTATTGTATACTTACCTAAACGATAACATTTTATATTAATCCATATAGTTTCCAATTGTACAATTTAAAAGTATTTGAGCATCTGTCTTTAGAAATATCATTTAAGTCTTGATGTTCTATAGCCTTTGTTATAGATGGCTAAGAAAAATGAAGCATCCATGTGGACCGTTTCCTCTTTCTGTTCGCTGCTCTATCAAGTGCCATCCCCAGGGCTCTTATGCCTCCTTAATTTTGTCTCTGGCAGCCTCGTGTAAATTGGAGTGTTCCTACTCTCATCTGCTCATTCCTTTACTGTCATAACAATCCCATTTTGTATTGGAAATTGGTCTTCTCTGAGGCTTAAATATTGTTTTATGTTCTTTATGGTTTCTATATTCTAAATGAAAACTAAGATTTATGATGCCCTAGAGAGACCACTCAGTATCAGTCCTTCAAAGAAAAATGTTACATTAAACACAGTGTTGGTAACCCTGCAGTGTATCAAAATATTTTATGAAATATTAACTGCTAGAAAGGGAGATAATAGCATGCCCAGTTATGGAGCTGACTAGTGTATGTACTAATGTGATATTATGAATATGTACAATTGTTCTGAAATTACTCTTTTTCTAAAATGGTTCTCCACCATGGACTTTCTCTAGAATCCACTCTTCTCTGTCACATCAGGTTTTAAAGTGTTCTCTGTACATCACTAGGCAGAAAGAGCTGAATAACCTCAAGGGAATTCATCTGTTGTCTGGTAGAAGAGGAACTGTCTTTTAGGATAAATGTGAAACATTAATAAAATTCTACAGGATGCCATATAAATTCTATTTTCATCAAAGCAAAACAACCTATTGTTTCTAAAGTTTATCTTCAAAGAATTATTTTTATGTCACTTTCTGAACTCCAACTAGAGTAGCTCAAGAAACAGCTGACACTTAATCCATCTTTTTAAGATCCTCACAAGCAATGCTGTCATTTAAATCATTAGATGTATTCCACTGACTTTTTTCCTGTGACTTAATACATGATGTTAGGGTCTAGCAGGATCAGCATTGCATAATACTGTATCATTATATAAGAGGAAAGGGATAATTTTGTGATAATATGACTATTACTTCTGACCTTCTACTTTCCTTGTACACCACATAGTTCTTTCACAAAAGTCATTAATAATGTTCTAGAGAATTTTTTTTGTTTCTATATCTTAGTTTATATCAGAATCATTATAGTTAATTCAAATTTCCCTTTTTGGAATGCTGTTTCCTTAACATCTAAGATGCACTTTCCTACTATTTGTTGTCAAAAGCCAGAGACTTCATTTTTCTGTTAACTAAGTTTACTTTCAGTGGAGAGGTCCACCACTGTATAGTTTTTGCCTAATGAAAGTATAATTATCTTCCTCCAAAACAAAACTTCTGTCATCAACCCAACACTGGGTTCTCATTCTCCATCCCGAGTCACTTCAATGGGAATATAAGGTGAACCCAAGTAGGATTTCTGAAACCTGACACCAATTTTACTGCTGAGTTACTGAGGAAAGATTTCCTGGATGACACAAGAATTTGTACTCTACTGTCTCTAAACAATACTTGGAAATAGGAAGGCATTTCACTACTAAAGGAAAGGTAATTTTAATATGTAGAGATGCCACAATAGGAAAATAGGTAGTTCCTTAATGGCACTGAAGTCTAACTAAAAATTTTCTAAAATTTTACAAGTTCTTATTTTTTATTATGTCATTATTTAACCCATATATTGTATAACTCTGGGACTCAGTCTGTAACATTCTAAATCATTCATTTGGATGTGAAAATAACATTTTTAAGGTGTAGAATCAAAGTAAACCTTTTTTATGGAAATCAGATAACTAGACAATATCAAACCAATATCTGAGGAGTAATGCTTGCTATTACAATCCAGCAAGCTAAAACAAGTTACAAAAAACAACAGCTAGATTCACTGTGTTGTCATTTTTTCTGACCCATGTACTCTAATGATTTAGAAATTAGCCATGCATAATCCCAGAGAAGTGGAGGTTCAAAAAGCAGAAAATTGTAATACACTGATATCAAGAATGGACAATATGAAAAATTCAAAAATAAGTATTAATAATTAAGTTATTTTCAAATAGTGTTAGTCACTAACATTTTGTTTATACCAGTGTCCATTATGACTTTATTATATGACTCTAACAGGGGAAATACTGAACACAGATCAACAATCTAGTTATCTGCTACTAAGCATGTATCCCTTAAGGTATCAATATATCTTATGAGTCCATGACATGAACAGAGAAATTTAGAGAACCAAGAGATAAGTCAACATTTATAGAAGGCATTCATAGGCTTATTCTAATCATTGCATTAAAGACACTTTATTATCATCTTTTACATGCCAAATTCCTGTTATATACTTTCAAAAAAAAAGGGAAAGAAACATTTTTTTTCCTTGGGTATCAAGATTTGTATTCAGGACATTGCACTTTCCAGGCTGGTGCCAGGCTGAGCTATCTCCTCGGCCCAACTCCTCGGTCATATTCTTCATGTTTGCATTTGAACATGGGGATACTGGCATAAAATGGAGGATTACATAATAGTGAGATAAAGTGCAGTATTTTAATAAAGACATTAAATAAAAAGTGTTAAGAATGAAAATGTCATGATTCTTCTAAGGAGGAAATATTTGCTCTTGAACTGAGAAATAAATAGTTTAAGTATAAAGGAAAGAACAGAGAATTTGGCAGGACAGTCCACTAACAAACTGGAGTAAAAAAATCAGTAAAACATAATGTGATTAATAAACACAAATAAACCTGCCACATTTAGCACTTGAGGTAAAGAAGATAAAATGTTGAGCTAATGAGGTAGATCATACTGATCCTCTGGGATGATGAAGATAGAAAGTTTTGGCCTCAGTCTTAATATAAATTACAAATTGTTGAGGTGAAAAGTAACATAACAATAACTAGTTTAAAAAATACAAAATCATTTTACAATAATGAATGTTGTGTTACTTTCATATGATTAATATGTGTTTGAACACATAAGAGGCACTTATAATGGGATTTATATTGGAAAGTTGGTGCTCGCTTCAGCAGCACATATACTAAAAAAAATTGGAAGTTTATGAATTTTTAGAATGTGCATCTATTAGTGACATAAAACACAAATATAAGTCAAATTTACAGACATTTACTTCTGTTTTGCATAAAAAAGTAATTCCAGGACAGCAGGTGACAGATTCTAACGTGTGTGTTGCTTCTGGCTGGACTTCTCATTTAGTGGATTTGACATCACTGTTCAAAAGGTTGCTCCAGCTCCAAAGGCAGCCAGAAATCCAACCGGTGTGAAAGAGGAAAAGGCGCTGGCAGAACGTGTGGTCTTTTTAAGAATAACGCTCTGAGAGCCAGCCTGATAGCCCAGCAGACCAAACCACTTGCTTAGGCAGAGCTCAGCACCGGGGGTTCGATCCCCAGCCTGCCGTGTTGGCCTGCCCATGGGGCACACTGAGAGGGTGGCTGAGACTGGGCAAGCCTGTAATCCCAGCACTTGGGAGGCTGAAAAACAAGAAAATCACTAAGAGTCTGCTCTACATAACGAGAAGAAAAAATAAAAAAGAAATGCCTAACTAGATGTATAACACAGTAATTCTTGATTATTTAAACCCTCCTGTTATTAAAGTTATTGGATATTTCCCAATATTAGTGAACATTATATTAAAATGTGGTTTGAAATGTTCAAAATTTATCTTAAAGATTACAATATGTTTCAAAACATCCCAAGTATGTGTATAAGACATTTTACAAATTACTGGAGATTAAGGAAGACACTGTATAAGGTAAAAATATCCATCAACAAGACCAAAGAACAGGGGTCTGGTCAGGAAAAAAAGGGAAGACCAAATGCTTGAGATAAGTATATACACGTTTATTCAATATATTTGAAGCAAAAGCTGTTAAGCCTCAAAAGAGCAATAGACTAATTTACAGTTATACCTGTAGCCTTTAATTCTTTGTGTTCTGAAACTACCAAAAATAATTAGACACAAATAAGAAAGTAATGAAAAGAATAGTAAATAGAATCAACCAATAGAATCTAATTAACTGATAAAAAATATTTTTCCTAAGAGATGAAAAAAAATCCAGAATCTATGAAATAGCCACTATTCTAAACAATATTGATTAGAATAAAACTTAAAATATAGTATTTCATGATATGTGGGATATATTTAAAGCATTACTAGCAGGGAAATTTATGACTGTAAATGTTTTTTTATGTACTTAGCATAAGTCTCATTATGAAGCTCATACTCTTAGTGATCCTCCTTTTATTAGCTGCCCTAGTGCTGGGATTACCCATATGCTCCACCACACCTGGTCTTTGTGGCTGGCTCAGCGTGGCTGGGGGCAAGACTGGTATGCTAGGGATTGAACTCCAGTACCTGTGCTTGCCTAAACAGCCCCTTAGTCCACTGAGCTATCTCACTGGCCCTACATAATGATATGTGATATGAGAAAAAATAATAATTTATCATTTAAGGTAAGAAACTTGAATAAAGGAGTAAAATGCTGAAGTCACACAAATGGGGAAAAATCATTAGGTCATGACTCAATGAAAATGAAAATAAGAAAATATTAAATGAAATAAAGTTTGTTTCCTACTCATGACAAACATATAACCGAGAAATCTTTAGATGGCTGACAATAATAAGATGTCACATATCACCAACCAGCAATAAAGGGGAATATCAATCTTAATCTGAAGCTATTCGAATGATAAAGCAATAGTACTTATGTTTTCTCAGAGAATTGGGAAAGATATTTCTGTGATATTTTTAATCACAGTAGCCTACATTTTAAATAATTTGGTTATCATTTAATGAATAAATGGAAAATAATAAACAATAAGTGTAATGAGTGGAATAAATATCTAAAATAAAAAGAATAAACTATTTAAACTCCCACCAACTCATCTGAACCTGAAAGGAAAAAAGGTCAATCTCACAATATGCCATATATGGTTCCATTTATAAACATTTTTGAAAGACAAAGCTCAACTTATGAAGAACAAATTGGTGATTGACAGTGCTTAGGACATGGAAGTGGCGGCAGCTTTCTTCCTAGAGGTAGATATAAAGGGATAATGGAAAGAATCCTTGGGGTGATTTAACTGCTCTGTATTTTGAATGCTGCATTGAATATATAAACCTGAAGAGATGATATGATTACATCGCTATATACACATATGTATAAAGATGAATAAAAGTAATACTATAGAACTCTGAATGATAATTTTGTATCTGTGTCAATAACTTTGTTCTGATTATGTCTTTTACTTTGCGAGATGTGACCATTAATGCACACTGGTTAAGAGCACACTGGTTCTCTTCATACTGTTTCTTACAATTTTGTAAGAGTTTGCAGTTATCTCAACAACAGTTTACTAATGAACATGAATAGTGATGTAGACAAACACAAGTTTTATCTTGCTCTGTGAAATTATGAAGTTGTGGTAGTATTTTGCTTTCCTTAAAGTAAACATCTGTATTTCTTCCTTATGTTGCCCTTTCTAAAAGTCTGTCCAATCTAGGTCTTTCAATTTCAGTCCCAAATCAAATTTGTAGCAGGTGCATTAATTCTTAAGACCTAAAGAGTGAAGTACTCTATCCTTTATAAATTTAAAGATATTCTCCTCTCTTCTTCTGAGGTGAAACATACTGCATTACCTCTGGAGGTATTCTTTGGCCATCATCTGAGGTTCTTTGTTTCCATTTTGATGTTGTTCTTGTTGTCAGAGACAGCCTCTCGCTACATAGCCCAGCCTGGCCTAAGCTCCCAGTGTCCTCCTGTGACGCCATCACACTGTCCACAGACTAAGAACTCTGAGGTCTGCATGAAGGAATCCATTTCTGCTAGGACTCATCATGCGACCTTACTGTTTTAAAGTGAAGAAACGTCTCTGGCCATACACGCTCTCAAACTGATTATGAGGACAAGGTGAGTTAGCTTATGGAAATTTTTTGTTTCTGTTTCTGTGATGAAGTTATTGAAAGTGATTCAATTATTGAGCACTTAACATTGTACCAATATTATAAGCACTTAGGAGGCACAATTGTCTTTGTTCTTCCAAACATGAGATATAAAGTTGTTCTATTTTATAGAGAATACAACTAAACTCTGAATTAAATTTCTTTTTGACACACAGTTGGAAAGTGGTGGGGGCAGAATTTCATTCTGTGATTTAGGGACTCCAAAACTACCCAGTCCTCACTAATCCTAACTGCCCTATTATTTGAAAGTAATAAAAGATCTGATTTTTATTTGGCAACACTTCTGAATATTAACACTATAGTAATTTTCTTAATTTGAAGTGTCCCTTTAATGTATGGACAATTTCTTCCATGTGTCATTTTTTAGCTATGTCATTTAGAATTTCTCTGAGTTGGCAGGACTTGTAGAGAGGTCTTCATCTAGATTCAACTCTGTAAAAACTATGAAATACATAAGATAGATACCGCCTCTGAAGACAATTACTGATCCAGATATAGAAAAGCACTTGTATATTAAAAGAATAGAAACATTTGTAATTATAAGCATTATTTATTTTTCCATGATAGTAATAGTCACTAGACATTTTCAAAAATGATTGCCTTCATTATTGAATATTTCATTGATTTTCCAAAGCAAAATAAATACCGTGAAGTGGCTAGTAAAAAAAAAAAATCTCAGTTTAAGAATATATTCCATTTAAAGACTACATGTAAACACCAAAAGAATCTACAAGTTTTGCAGTATATTTTATTGTCAAATCCTTACATTTTTAATTAGTTTAGCTATCTAATCAAATCAGTTTTGGGTGTAATTATATTTGAATTACTTATAAGAAAGACTAGTAATCATTCTGTGGGGCCTGGGGCTATGGCTCCATGGCACAGTGACTGCATGGCAAGCATCAGGTTGTGGGTTTCGAGTTGTAGCACAAAAAATGGAAACATTCTGTGGGATTAATAAAAAACTTGTATTCTTTTATTTTTCTTTTCGCACAAAAGAAACTAACACATACAATTCATTCATTTGTTACTTGTAACAGTTGAAATACAAAAGAATAAAAACCAAGTAAACCCATATTTGTTTATAGCAGAAAATATTTTTGTATATTTCATTCCCCCTCTGCATGAATTTATACTGTAAAATAGCCTTAGTATTCATCTTTTGGTAGGCAACAAGGTATATTTCTTTCATGTGACTAAGATTTTTCTTATACCTTGTGCTCTGTATACTGTAATAAATTTCTTAATATTTTCTAGAAAATAAATAAAATATCACATTTAGATATAAATTTTATAATGGATGACTATCAATTAGACAGAATGACTAGAATACTGTTTAATTACTAGATGCCACATATAATAATTACTGAGATATGTATTAGAAAGAACAGTCAAATATTGTAATTTCAGCAACAAATTTACTTCTATTTTTAGGAATTCAATCATAAATACAAAATCTAAAACCCCACAGTAGTAGATAAAACAAGATTGTTTCCCACTGGAAGGTTTTGTTCTTTGAAAAACTGCTTAATTAAGAGAGTGCAACATAGTCTGCAGAGCCCCCTTGAGACTGTGCTTCATAAATCACATAAGTGGATTGTAATTCCAGTGTAATTCTAAGCGATGTTGTGTCTGTTTCTTTTGACATAAAAGCAGCAGTCTCTACAAGGTTTGGTGTCATTCTGCATTCCTCGTAATCTTTCCATTGCTCTAAAGACATGGCTGAAAGTGTATAATCAGCGTATACAATAACCATTAAAACTCTTTAGAAGTATATTGAAGCCAAAGAGGGTAAAACCAGGTATGTCACATGACAACAATGTACACAAAAATCCTAACTTTATTATATGATGCGGTATGACAATTAAATCTGATTTATTCAGCTGTTCTTTCCTATTCATCCTAAGTCTGATAGCCAGTATCCAATTTTAGAACTCTTTAAAACATTTTAATTTTTTTTACATTTCAATTAATACATGAAATCGTAATTATAGTAGATATTAATGAATATCACATGTTATTTTGGTACATGTGTACATTGTATAATGTAAATCATGTTAAGCGTATGCATTTGCTCACTTATTTCTTTGTTGAAACTCTTTCACAATCTTTTCTTCTTGGTTTGTGCAATGCTATTATTTTCTCTAGTCACAAATCTGTGTAGCAGCATACCATAACTTCCTACTGTTGGGTATATACACCGAGAAAAGGAAAACAGGATGTCAAAGAGTGCACTGCACACCTATGTTCCTTCAAGCCTGATTTACAACATCCAAAGAAGGGGGAAAGAACCTGAATGTCCACCAGCTGATGAGTGGATGCAGGAACTGTGGTGCACACGCACAACAAAATGCTATCCCACCATCCCAAAGAAGAAAACCTGCATTATGGTGACATCATGGATGGAACAGCAGACCCTTCCAGTAATTGAAATAAGTAAGCCAGGCACTGGGCTGGTGAGATGGCTCAGTGGTCTAAAGCACCTACTTGGAACAAGCTGAACTAAAGC
>NDGM011032356.1:0-16640 GCA_002564305.1 Octomys mimax
CCAGTAGCCCATAATAGCATTGGGTCTTCTGTTTAACTGGCAATGTCAGAAATTGTTGACCTACATGGGCTTTCTTGATCATGCCTGTTCTGATTTGTCTGTTGTTTGGATTTTTTATTCTACATTTGTTGTCAAAAGCTAAGCAGCAGGAGATTTCAGATAAAAATAAAGGTGGAGGGATAGTCTTGAATAACCAGAAGCTGTGATATCTTCAAGACTCATTTCTGAGTGGGAATGGGTGACAGTGGCAGCCCTTGCGCTCCCTGGAGACTTTCAGTCCTCACAGAGGCAGGAGATCAACCTGGAGACTGTGGTCCCCATCCCACCGTTGTACCCATTTATGGTGACCCAGATGCTGAAGACACCTGGCTTTGTGGTTCTTTGTGCAAATTCAGCCCTCGTCACTTTCCTAATTGAAGAAAGAGGAGCCTGGTATGAAGGACACCTATGGCTCCCAGGGGCTCAAGCAGATCTCTTGGGCATTCCCTCTGGCTCCTGGGAACCGGGTCTTTTATGTATTGGTTGTTTAGTGGGGTTTTCTTGTTTCCAAAGTGGCATCTTTTCAGGATGGTGATGGTGTGACCTTTGGAGTTGGCCTTTTTTCCTCTGAAGTTGCCCCCCTGCATCTGAGGCAGTCAAGTCTCTGGTTTTTGTGTGTTTGCTGTTCCCCAAATAGAATTATCTTAAGGCTTTAAAAAAGCAATGCTAAGAATTTATTTCCACTAGATCTGTCCTGCAAGAGGTTCTACAGAGAGACTGTCCTTGAGGCTGAGATGAAAAGCAGTCAGGACTTTGAGCCTATGTGAGGAAACGCAGACCTTCCGGTGAAGGTAAATAAATGGGCTAAGATGAAGTTAGTGTTGTAGTTTTTCCTTGTAAATTCATTCTACATTTTCTGTAAGACTTTAAAAAATAATGTTAATTGACCATGGAAGTTTTGGAGACTAGGAAAATAGCACAAGGAAGAACAATCACCCAAATTCCCTCACTTAGAGAAAGCCATGGATAGCAACTCACTGAGTATAGTGATCATTTTATCATTAGATTAAGATCTTGTTCTGTATGTTTGTCACTTCCTGCTTTTCTCCCACTGTGTCATTTTTCCTTGTCTCTGACTCTTCTCTGGTGGCTGTTAAACCTTCTTCATGTAACTGGCTTTTGTGGGTGCTCCCAACCATACTGGGAGGATAAGCCCATCGTGAGCAACACTGTGGCCCTCCCCTTCTGTCTCCTACCCTGTACCGCTCACATCAGACCCACACTTTGTCTTACAAGGCCTAGACTTCCATGTGGAACCTTGATGTCTTTCAGCTTCACAGGCCCTAGTGGCCAACCATGGAGTCTCCTGCTGTCACCAGATGTCCCCTTAGCTAGCAGAAAAGGTTCCCACCCAGTATCCCTTATACTAGGATAATGACATCCCACCTTGCCCTCCACTATATGCCTTTCTTCTGGACTGTGACATCATTCAAACATGTTAATCACCTTTCAGCAGGACTGGAGTCACTTCGCCCTCTTTCTACCACCAAGCTGCCTTCCACAGTCCTCCTGGTTTACACTGCTCTGGAATGCAGCCTCATACAGTCTTACATGGTGTTCTATCCCCTCCCCAGGGTTGTAAATCTATGTGACTAATCACCTGCTGCCAACCACATCTGTCCAGGCATCTTGACCATCTCCAGATCCTGAGGTAGGAAATCTCTCCTTCAACAGGGTGAAGACAAGGTAGACCAGACTCTACCTACTGTTAATATGCAGCTTTAGACAAGAGCTAAAAGTCCACTCCTTCTAAGATCAAGCTTTTTAAAAAAATGTATTTAGTACAAAGTCTACAGGGTCTCACTACACAGATCAGACTCATAGTGATCCTCCTGTTTTCAGCCTCCCAAACACTGGGATTGCAGGCGCATGCCATCACTCCCAGTCTCAATCGTCATCTCAGCATGCCTTGGGGGTGGGGTTAGCATGGCATGCCAGGGATTGAAACCTGGTCCCTGTATCTGCCTAAGCAGGTGCTTTAATCTGCTGAGCTAACTGGCCGGCCCTTTAAGGCCAAACTTTTAAGAAGTTTAAATGTTAGTTCTGGTGTGTGTGTGTGTGTGTGTGTGTGTGTGTGTATGCAAGCATGTGTGCACATGTGTAGGTATATTTTAATAGCGATCATTATTTGATTAAAGACAGAAAAACTAAGCATTCTAGTAGGGTCTAGGAGTAGAAAGAGGAAAGAAATTTCAGTTTATCAATGCCTCTCTGAATCTGCACATTGGTTGGTACTTGGTGTCCTCTTCAGTTGAAGACCCTGTGTTCAGAGATTAGGGGGCTACTTGCTGGCTAATTTGAGGCAAAGGATCACCTATCTTTTGACTTCATTTTCTTATTTTAAAATATTTATTTAATAAAGGGTCTCACTATGCAGTTCAGACTCCCAGTGATCCTCCTGCCTCAGCCTTCCCAGTACTGGGATTACAGGCATGTGCCAACATACCCAGTTTCAGTGGCTGGCCCAGCATATAATACTGGGGATTGAACCTGGGTCCTTGCACTTGCCAGGCAGGTGTTTAGACCACCAAACTATCTCCTTGACCTCGTTTTTCTTATCCTTGAAATGACAAAACCTTTGGCCACTGTGCTAGGCATGCCTCTGATGTTTTGTCTGCCCTATCCTCCTCTTCCGTTCTCTCATTCTTGCTCCCCCTTTGCCTCACTCAATAAACACAGCAAACACCTAGAGTCACCCACAATTTGCCAAGATTATGCTAGATACTTCGCTATAGCTGAGGTGAGTCAAACCCTCACCTTACATTAAATAGAAGGCAGCCTTGTGTAGTGGAAAGAGTGTTGTGTTGGGCTTCAGACCCCAGTCTGCAGTTGTGCAGTGCTCGGTGGGCATACAGCAGTAAGCCATGCAGAGAAGGAATCCTTTGTGTTCTCCGCCTTCCTAGCTGCATGCCCTTGGCCAGCTTTTCATCTGTCTCATCAATATAGTAAGAATTTTGGAATTTACCCTGGAGGTTGTGAGGGTTGGTGCAAATCCTGTGGTCATTTCTGACACCCCATGGCTGGTCACCAGCCCCTTTCTCCTGTTAAGCCTGAGAGATGTGACAATACTTTTCTTTGTGACATGTGCCCCTACAAGACCTCTTTACTCACCCTTGTTACTCTAATGCATTTTCTCCCATTAGATTGCAAATTCGGGCACTGGATCCCATACCTATTTTGTAAATAACTCCATCATCTAAAGTTTAGTAGGCTGTTTTGAATGTTTGTTAGAAGTCTTTAGCAAGGTACTATAATTGTTCATGGCTAGCACATAAAAATGAGAGTTGAAATCCATGCCACCTGCCAAAACAGTTGCTTTGATAGCTCAAAGCTGGTCCAGAACTTGGCTGTTCACTTGCTATTGTGGACTGGATATGGAATGTCCCCTCAAGACCTCGTGCACGCAGACTTGGGGCTCGAGGGAGGTGACTGGATTATGTGGGTATTGCATCTGACCTGCAGTTAGGAGACTGGATCTCACTAGAGGCAGCTCAGTGGGGCTGCCTCCTGTCTGCTTCTTCACCATTGTGAGATGAGCAGCTCCCCTTCCCCAGGCCCTACCACCCTGCTGCTTGTGGGCCTGATTTGGCCTGCTGACTACAGACAGAAACTGCTGAAGCTGTGAGCCCAAATCAACCTCGCCCACTCTAAGTTGCAGGTGTTCAGTTCTAAGGATGAGGAGGAAGGCAGTTAAGACACTTGCTTCTGGGTCATCTTTGAACCATCCCCCACATCCTGTCTTTTTCCTTTATTATCATGTCAGATTTTTGATCCAGTAATATTTACCATTTTCTTCAGTTGTAAGCTTTAATTCTGAGTCAATCAATACAAAGGATTGTCATGATTCCTTGAACCTCTAAAATATTTCACTCATTGACATTGTTATTATCACCTGGCCAAATCTACCTGCAGGGATGAAAAATTGCAACTGCTGAAATTATTCTAAGTATAGTGGTGCCTCATTATATTTTTCCACAATTCTGGTCACAAACCAAGTTGAACAAGAACCATACCAAATTCAGTGGTTAGGTTCAGTGTTGACCTTATGGGAAAATTTGATTTGGTTCTTGTCCAGTTCAGCTTGCATCCAGAATCATGGAGAGAACTGAGCTCATGACCCAAGATACTACTGTAATGTTCAAAGGGCAAGGAAAGAAGTTCCAGAAGAGATTTTAATATATTTTGAACAAAGGGGGTGTCATTAGAAAAAAAATAACTTGAAGGAAAATATTTTCATTTAAATGAATAAAAAAATCATTTTTACTGCCTGTAGTTAGTTTGGTCCTCAGAGAATAAGGGAAAGAAAGGGAAGGGTCAAAGAATTTACTAGGGCAATGTTCAGAGGTAATAAGATCCAAGAAGATGTACACAACAATTATTCTCCTGTGTTCCCTGATTCTTGATTTTTTTCCCACTTATTCTAAGAAGAAGAACAATCCTTGGAGGTGTCTTGGTTTTGCCCCAAGATACATGATGCAAACTCCTCCTCCTACCAGACCTTCCCTAGGGTTCGCTGGTAGGAGCGGTTGTGTAGATACACTCTGTGTTACCAAGCTGGGGCCATGGATTCTACAAAGTGAACATGGGAATGAAGCTAACAGTCTAGCTGAGGTGATTAATCAAGTCAGAAAAGCATGCACAGCCTTATGGAGACACCCAGGGCAGGGCAGGGCAGGGCAGGGCAGGGCTGCACTGGACTCATGTGGGTATCGGGATGGTGACTAGAGGAAACAGTGGTTCTGTTGGGCTGTGACGACAGCAGTGAGCATAGGATGAGTGGGTGGAGCAGACACAGAGAGAACAGCATATGTGACAGCAAGTGGATCAGGTTAACTGTGACCCAACTAGAAACCAACGCACTCAAGACGTGGCCTGTGGACATCAGCTCACCCGCCTCTCACTCGTCGTCCATGGTGAAAAGACCACTGTGAGTTCTAACTCAATGTTATTCATCCTCTCAGTAACCCTAGGGTGCCACGGGTCCCTCTGAACCTCTGTCTCACCTGTATTCGAAAGAGGAAGAACACGTGACTTGCACATCTTATTAGGCTGTTCTGATACTGGAAGAATAATTCCATGAGAAAATATTCATTTACCTGTTCGTTCATCCAGACAACCATGTATTTAGCCCTCTGGGCTTCTATCTAGACTAAGGGTAGAGGGCAGGCTGGAGGCACGGGGACAGGATTCCAATCAGATCAGGGGCTATAACCAGCTGTGTTGGGAGAGAGAACTGGAAATATGACTAGAGACATGTGAGTGCTGGCTTTGGGAATGCTCTCCTGGCCCCTCAACTGTTGGTAATTGTATCTTTTCTCTCTTTTCATTAACTGCTAAAAGGATAAAATCTTAATACTGACAGAGAGGCATCTCTTGGGGGCAGGTCAGCTGGGGGCAGAATCCACACACAGCTGCCTCTGGATCGGGCTGGTCCCAGGGCACTCCCCGCACCTCAGCTGTGTGGCGGCTGTCTGACTGCAACTTCCTTCCTTGCAAACCTCAACACTCTGCTTTCAGGTGGGGGTGCTCAGCTCTACAGGTCTCTGGGCAGAATGGGGGAGCAAGGGAATCCGGGGCGGACGCACTTAGCCTCATGGTCTATGTCTTCCTCAGCAGAGAGTCCACAGCATCTGGACAGACAGCTCAGCTTCGAGAAAGATCCCGGAAGGAGGCCTCCCAGCTTCTCTCTTCTCAGTGGATATTGACCACAAGACCAGGTTGCCTTGTCTCAGTTCATGTCCCTATGCTTTCTACCTGGGTTCTGGGGGCAGAACAGTTGCTAGGGGCTCCCACAGGAAGATTAGGAAGAGGTGAAAAGGTGAGGCTGGGGGTAGTGTTTACTCTCTCACGGTTCCTGTGTGACCCAGAACAAATGAAGAGACAGCAGATAAGGTAATCAGCACAACAGGCGAGCTGCTTCGTAGGACACTGGTTACAATCTCAGGAAGCCCTAGGAATGCTTTTTGATAAAGGGAAAAATCATGGGGTTGCTTTCACTGTTGAATTTCCTCAGAAAATTAGACCTTCCCTAGAAGATAGTTCAATATTGTCTACAAACACAATTAGTATGGGGGTCCCGGCCACATGGTAGTAAAGATGCCCTTAAAAAATAAAACAGGAGGGAGATTAAACGATTACATTAGCAGAGCAAATATATGTACGATAAAGTTTTATGAGCTCTCCTTCCAAGAAAGAGGCTCAACAAAAGCAATATTTTATTATCCTGGTTCCCAGGCGCAGGGAAATGTAGCCTCACTTATTGGCAGTCCATAACCATATTTATCTCTTATGACTTCTTTTTAAAATTATAATTATTTTTCATGAATATGTGGGCCAAGCATCATATTGGTGTTATTAACATTACTTGGTGCTGAATTGTTAAGTGATCTTTGTTTCATATCATTTATCCTTTTCTTCTAGGAATTAGCTCAAAATTCCTCTTGAAATATTGTAGCAAAGCATTAGAATATTAATAGATGTGGTCACTTGCATAGATTAAGGCACCTCCTTGGTTGTAGGATTTTAATAGTGGGCTCACTGGCTCTCAGGGGGTAGATAAGAGCTCACAACTATGCTAAAGAATACTCTGGGCCTCTCTGTTATTTTTGTAGGGATTATGAAAGACAGGCAAGGACTGCCTTGAAAGCCACTCACTTTTGCTCCTGGAGGATTGCCATTTCAATGCCGATCCTTCCAGGTCCCAGCAGCTCTAAGATTTCAGGTAAAGTCATTAAAAAAAAATTGTGAGTCTTCCTACCAGACCCCTTGTGCTAGAAGGAGCACTTCCATCTTGGTCACATTATGCTCCACTTCATCTTAATAAAGAAAATAGAACATGACATTACTCGTTTTCCAGAAGGAGCTTGGGCTTTATAGGAAGAAGAATGACATTATGGTCCAATACGGGGACTTTGTAGCAATCCTGCTTTCTCAGTCCTGCTGCACCTTGTCTGAGCAGAAGAAGCTTTGGGAAAATCCCTTGAGCTTTTTACAGGCCCATTGCTTTGATGTGCAAAGTGAAGAGAGTAATATAACAAAACACAGAATTATGAGAAGCAAATCATACAAAGCGTTAAAGAATTTGATCCCTAGTGAGCATTCAATAAACATGAACTCCTCTATGGGAGGGATATTACTTGAAAAACTCATGGTTTTATGGTCCCTACACAAAACTTTCTGTCACTGAGTTTCCCCAATAATGTCAAAAAGCCAGCAAAAAAGTGTCTTCACCACAAAAGAACTCAGGAAATAAAATAGGAGATGGAGGAAGAGATCAAGAGGTAGGAGTGAGCTGGTGGAAGGGCAGAAGGCCTCAGAGCATGTGGACGCCATGCATCGCCAGCACCCAGGTTTCTAGTGATGAAGTGACTTGGTTAACTCACAAGAAAGGTGTAGCTTGATTACTGAGTTGAGTTAAAAGAAATGTCACAGACTAGCCAACTTGAAACCTCATTTGATCGTGGAAGAGAGAACTACAGGGGAGGAGGAGCATGCTGCCAAGTTCCCACAGGGTGTCAGACAGTCTGACAGGGTCCTGGTGCTGGGCTCTGGGCCATTTTATATGAGTAAAATGTGTACTACACAAATTTTTTTAAAAGTCTGTTTTTCAGACAAAATATTTTGATCACACAGAAACAAAGATTGCTCTGAATTGGTGCTGTTCTGTACCTAAGAGGCCTACATCTTAGCAGGTGTGATGGGCTCACTAGGTCACGATATTTGACTGTCAGGAAAGATATATTCTGAGAATGCAGTAAGCTTGGTACTGCCAAAATATGAGGGAAACCTATCCGCTGTTGTGGTGAGACTGTGTTTGACCTTAACCTTACTGAAGAAAATTCACAAAGTAAGATGTAGGTTTTAATTGTAGTTTGGTGGGTTTAGAATAATGTACCCTGCCACCCCACCCAAGTACCACCTCTTGTGCTGCTGCATTCAGTCACCTGTTTACCCCATGCACATGCCCCAGCATGTAGACCTTAAGGCCAGAATAGTTCTGGCTTAGTTCTGGGATTATTCTGATGCCCCAGCAAAGAAAGGACATAAAGCAGCCTCTGCAACTTTATCATCTATTAGGAAAGCGATATAGGAAGCAATTGAGGTACAACATCCCTTGTAAGTCACCTGGGGTCAGAATGACAGGATGAGGTGGTCTGAAAGTTTGGAGATCACCGCAAGTCAACACGATCAAGGATGTTTAATGGACTAAGGAGGGTCTGTGGAAGGTGGTGGGTGGGTGTTTTGGTAGGAGAAAGGTGTGCAGACAACCCAGCGGGGTGTGGGGTGCAGAGGCTGACTTCCAACATTCACTGCACTTTCACAGACCAAGAAAGAAGTCCTTAGCTGGAGGGATGCAGGCTCCTGCCAAGCAGCTCCAGAAGACAATAGGAGTCTAGAATAGGAGGATCAAGCTATTTCCATAATTATTGCATAATATAGCATATGTTGCATTAACATACATTATTTACTAAATAAATGCAGGTTTAAAAAAATGTCCAACTATGATCCTGCTGCCCTTTTGCTTTTGAAAATGGCCTTGGTGCCTCTCAGCCCTTGGCCAGCTCTCCTGGGCTTTGAGAAGCCCCAGAGTGGGAGCATTTGCCAAGCCTCTAATGACAGGGGCCCATTAGAGCATGTGGCTGGATTCCTGGAACCACTGAGTAGATTAAGAAATGGAGCCAGAGAATTAGCTTGATGTGCACTCTGCCAAGGAGGGACACATGTCCCCAGAAGTGGCAGCTTTCTTGGAGGTGAGGCAGATGGAAAGGATGGGACTGGGTCACTGTGGCAGTGCTGCCAGTAGCAGCTAGACTCCAACAATACCTCCATGACACCCCCACCTCAGGCAGCCCAGACATCCCTGCAGCCACTAGCACTCACACTGTCAGTGGCAAGAAGCAAGGCTGGGAAGAGAGGAGCAAGCATGTGAAATCAGGAACAAATGGGAGAGGCACCTACGCCAGGCACCTGATAAACAGGAAGAATCAGACAGCACTCCCGTACCAGTGTGCATGTGGGGAAATAAAGTCAGTTAGTATCTTGGGTATATGGGAACTGATGAAAGCTCTGAGTTTTGCTCTCCTCAGATTTCTCTGTTGAAGTTCTAATCCCCAGTACTTTGGGAAGGGGCCTTACTAGGAGGTAGGACTTGACAGAGATAATGCGGCTAAAGTAGACTCATTAGAGTGGGCATTATGAAAGGAGCTAATGCAGCTAGAGAGCAATGAAGAGAGAGAAGAAGCCATACAAGAGACAGAAAGAGAAGACAATCCTCAGGCAGAGAAGGCAGGCCTAGAACAGGGCCTACCGAGACAGGCCTGGAACAGGAAATCAACCCTACCAAGACCTTGATCTTGGACATCTGGTCTCCAGAACTTCAAGAAATAAATTTCTGGTGTTTAAGCCACCTAGTACTTAGTTATGATAGTCCTAGAAAATGAGTAAGAGCCCTGCTGGAGAACCCTGGAAGGTCTTTGACTCAGCTGTAGGCTTACTTCCCAGGCCAGGAGTTGTCCAAGCTAGCACCTAATTGAAGAGGAGGTGTCTAGCAAGGAGGAAAAGGGTAATGCAGGGCAAGAAAAGAGGAAGGGGAATTTGAGTAGAAGTACTACCTGTCTAAAAGCCCTGCGTCTAGGTGCATCTTTTGAGAAACCTGAGTCTGTGGCCCTGGGGGCACCAGGTTGAGTATAGAGCCAAAGCCCGAGGGCCAAGCTAAGTAATAGGCCCAAGGACAGGAATATTCTATGGCAAGCACATTACCTGGCATGCGTATCTGAAAATTATATTCTTTAGAAATGTCCCTGATCTTCTATGCCAACTTCCTCCCCAGATTCTCATCTTAGGAAGCAAAGTAAACCCAGGCCACTAACCTTGTCTACATATTGACCGGTGGAGATCAAGAACATTTTTTTGGCTGTAGTGATTGATTTATGTGAGTCTCTTAGATCAAGTTAATTGTCAACAGTAAGGAGTGCTCCTGTTGCAAGACTGGGCGTGAGGTTATCAGCACCTTGTGTTGCCCCCTGGTTCTTCAGACAGAGAGGTGCTGATGACGCAACCCCGTGTTGACTTGAGACTGGCCTTGTGGGGTGGAGTGACTCACCTGCCTGCACACAAACTACAGTGACTGATTGCCTGCCACCTACAATCAGCTTGACATGGAACCAGCAAAATTCCAAAGTCAGATTAGGGGGTGAGGTAATTGGCTGAGAACTGTGGATTTTTGTTCACTAGTGTCCAAACAATAGAGAAAGTTTCTGAATGGGAATAACTCAAAATACTTGGTCATAAAAATCCTTTCTGGGAACATGTCAGGATTGAGTATGATGGGGAAGGATGGGGCACTGGGTAAACAAGGCTAATCAGTGAGATTTTTCTAGTGGGGACTTGGGGAGGACAAAATTTGCTTGCCAAATTAGAAATAGATGACTATAAAAACTGTAAGTTGGAGCCAAGGTTTTTGGTCCTTGGGGAGGTCACATGAGAGTGAGCAATGAACTTTCTCAGGGCCAATTTCTGAACAATGCATCCTGTTTTATTGTCCAGAGGAAGGCAGGGACTATTCTCCAATGTTTTGTAGGCTGTCAAGAGGGAGGATAAATCTGAGACTGCTTTTAAATACTGGGTTTCAATTGCTTCCTCCTTCTCCAGGCAGATATACAGTCTTCAGCTATGATTTAGTGCTCAAGCCCAAGGGACTGCTGGGCTTCTGTGAGCTGGAGACGGTGCTTTCCAATTACTTTTGTGTTCTCTGCTGAGGACAAGCTTTCACCCTAGCAGGGAGATGCTCGGGGCAGATGCTTCTCCTAGGGAGGAAAGGTGAGAGGCCATGACTGCAGCTTGTGTGGCAGCTTACTTCTGAATTTTGGAATGGGCCCACTTAATAATAATAATAATAATAATAATAATAATAACAGTGATAATAACAACAAAAACGGTAACAGTTGTTACTGTTGTACTTGAAGAGGTAGATGTGTTGATTACTCACTTTCTGCTTTCTTGGTCCTAACCAATTAAGAGCTAAATGGGATCAAAAGGTCAATGACAGCACCTGAAGCACTGGGTTCTCTATTAAAAGTGGACAGCAAGATCTTCCAACTGGCTCTCCAGTCTCAACTTGCATACCAAGCCACCAACCCCTGAAAGAGAGGCGAGCCTCTCTAGTGATAGGGGCTGGAAAGGAGGGAGAGCAGCAGGCAAGCGTGAGAACTAACGAGTCTGACCGGTGGTCCCCTCGGGGACTCTGCCCTGGCAAATGTGGCCTGGGGGTTTCTTGGCTCTCCTGGTCTCATCCAGCACATGGAGGACCATGTGATGAAAGTGTGGAGAAGGACAGGGCATCTTTATTCCCATATTGCTTTCTCCTTGGCATGGGGCAAAGGAGGCACAGGGAGCATGAGCCTAAGTAAGCTTTAGTAACTCCAGTACGGGTGAGAACCACCCAGGTGCCACATCCTGCAATCAGATTAGTGCATACCACATGTTATTAACTTTGGATGGCTTTGTTTTCTGATAAGGGACCAGAAATCATAAATTTTCCATTTTCTCTAAATAGCAACTGGCTTTCTTAAGCCAAATTTTGGGCTAGCCAAGTGCTTTCATCTTGTTTAGTTGTCAGGAACCATGGCTGGTCCAGATTGGGCTTACTCTGGATTTTAGGGACCTGGATTGAGAAGAAGAGGTATATTCTGTAGTTGATGTTTCAGGCACCTGGCTGATGTGATTGGTTCAAGGATGGGAGGATTGTGCAAAAGGCAGGATCTTGGGACTGTTTGGGATCTGTCTTTCTCAAAACTAGCTGCTTCTTCATCAGTCAAAGCTGCTCTCTGAATGAGTAGCCAACATTTCATTGTTGGGTAGGCCCTTGTGGAGACCTGGGAGGACACCAGAACTAAAGCCCCAGTGATGCTGTTTAGGAGCCTGGATCCTGCAGTTCCTGCTCTGGGTGTACATCAGGGTTTTCAGGTGAGTCTATGCATCATTCCTCTTTTTTGGAGCTGCATTTCTGCCCTGCACAATCAAAAAAGTCTTAGCTAATGTATTTTTGATTCTTCCAATAGACTGAAGGGTTTTCAGAGAGTTCATCTTGGAAATTAGGTAGGAAACTACACCTGCTGAGATATGAGGGTTCGCAGAGCCTGTATGTTCCAAAACAGCCCACTCTCACCTGCAGCGGAACCACAGGCCCCAAAATTAGCAGCATATTTACTCTTTTGAGTGTCAGATTAAATACCTTGATTATTCACAGGATTGTTAGATGAGTAATCAGCAGCCATGAATAATCTTAGATTGAGTTGATCAGCTTTAGTCGTTTAATGGGGACCCTGTGAAGACTGGATTTCTGAAGTCATTTTGCTGTGTGGGGAAGGGCTAGGAAAGGTGTAAACTTATGATAAGAGTACCAGGGGAGGATGCAAAAATAGAGCATTAGATTGTGAGCAGGAAGAACTGAAATGTAGCACAGAGTGACTGTGGCAATCCCAAACATTATGTCTGCAGAAATGCCACAGGAATAGGGTAGACAAAGCCTTCTTGAGTTGTGCCTTGGCAATGGACCCCCTCTAGCTTAGACAGTACTGTGTAGAAGCCTTCAAAATCCATCAGAAATATGGATTCTCATAAAGGCTACTGGTATGACTGTCAGAAACTCGTGGGATTGTGGCCATGTATGTAGTGGGTGGGTGGGTCAGGGCACATGTAGGTGCAGTTGGGGGTAGGAGGTTCTGGTTAGAATCTGTAATGGGCTTGGTTTGGCCAATAGGCAGCTGTCAGCCAAGGGCGCTTCCAGTTCTAATTGAGAAATGGCAGTGAGCTCTCTCTCAGAGTGGGATGATAGTAATTAATTGTTCATTGATCCTGCAGGTCAACTAGAGGTCAGTGAAGTTACTCCAGTGGCCTGCTAGTTTGCCAGGCAGCCAAGAGCAGTGGTTTGAGGCCTCAGTGGAACTGTCCTGTGCCCTCAACCCTGACACAAGGTGATGGGATAATTATGGTAACCTTTATGTCTATTATTACAAATAATACACAAATGAGCCATCAGGAAAACCTCATCAGCACAGTATTTAAGGCTGGGGGGGTTGGAAAATGTGCTTGACACTGGGCATTTTTTAAGCACAGAATGGAGCACTACAATATGTTTGTTGTTATTATCAATATAAAAAACCTAGGTAAATGTCCATCTGGGTAGGAGACTGTGCCTGGAGATGCCCATAGATTTCATCCCGTATATGCAATTTTGGGCTGAGACAAAGACTCATACACAATCAGAAGGGCACATACATAGCAAGTGGGTAAAACAAAACTGATTTGAAGCCTCAGCTCTTATGCAAAATCTCCCTATCTTTTGCATGCTTTGAGACTCTAGATATGCCCTGATGCATGACAGTGATACACACTCTTCATGCATGCAATGTACTCAACAACAGGAATGGTCTCTCTGCATAAGGTACTTGTGAGGTGCTCATGTTATATCTGTGTTCCTGTGGAGCCTGTCTAGTCCCAAATTCTTTTTCTTGTGTAGGTCTCCTGTCTCCAGCTAGATTAAACCTTTTCAAAGACTGGTCATGCAGCACATGTGGGATGTCCTAAACAATAGCCATGGGCAGTATTTATTGTTATATTGGTTTCAGCACATAGAATGCTTCATAATGCTTAGCACGAAGCCACACATACATCATCTCATCAACAAACAATGATTGATTTTAAAAAATGATGGAGCCTAACAATGGTGATGGGGGTGGTGAGTGTTGGAGGTAGGAGCTGCTGCAGTGGAGTTTGGGGGGGGCTTATATTATGTGTGAGATGAGATTCATGGTGTTGTTCCTTCTAGAAATCTCTACTTCTACATCAGCGACCAAGGGGTGAGCTTATTCATGGCATTTTCTTGGTGCAATATCTTGGAGAGACAGTATAACTATCTTGGAGTTATATTAGGGCTCATGAGACATAACCATGAGCTCAGGGAAGAATCTTGTTATGAAACTGTGGATCTGCTTTTTTTTTTTTTTGAAAGGCCGATTTCTTCTATGCACTTCATTTGTCTTACTGAGTGAAGCTAATCATGGTTGCTATGGTAGCTTTTCATGGCAATACAGTTATCTCACTGAAACAACCCTTCAACTGATTGACATTTCCGTTGTAAGGTCATCAATGGCCACCAAATCTAAAGGACCTCTTGCGGAACACAGTGTGACATTTGATCTCAGCCCTCTTGACAGGGGCTCTATTGCAAGTTACAGTCAGAGTTTTCCACCCTCCTCTTTAGCTGCCATTCTCTTTCCTGGGTCTCCCCAGGTGGTCTTCCATCTCATCCAGGTTCTCCATGGCAGTGGCCAACTGCATGCTTTATCTTCAGAGAGGAAGGTATTTCTTCCAGGGCCTTAGTCCCCATTTCTTTTGGATTTTAAGGCAGACATCACTCAAATGTTCCAATGTGAATCTCAAACTTTCATCTTTCTACAGTCTATCCTCATCTTCATCCTGGTTGTCAGTTTGGTAAATGACACCTCTATTCATGCTCAGAAACCTACAAGTCAACCTTGACCTGGTCCTTCTCCTTAACCCTCATTCCCAGTTGGCCACCAGCCTAATTCACTGCTCACCATCTCCTTCTCTGGTATGTTCCTTCTTTCCTTGTTGCTCCTTCTTGATTCATTTCCCACCTCACCCCAGGAGATCTTTGAAGAAATGCACACAATATCCCTGCCCCCTTTAAATTCCATCAGGGCTTTAGCATATTTCTAGACAATGAGGTACCTGGCATGGTTTATAAGACCCACCACCATTCCTACCTCATACACCATCATTCTCCATATGACAACCATGCCACCCAACTGTCTTGGGGGGTCTGTGCTCTCCCCATCACCTTGAAGGAAAGCCCCAGGTCTTCAGGTCCTCCATGGAGGTGCTCCTCATTTCCTTCACCATGTACACAACCAGCAGGGACAGTTTCCTTGCTCTGTGCCCCCATAAGTCTCAAAAGGTATCCACACACATGATAGTGGCCACCACATGGGGGGTGGTGTGTTGAGCACTTGTCTTCACTTACTATATTTAACTTTTACAACCTACTGGAGGAATCCTACTTCTAGGTCTGCTTTATAAATGTGAATAGTGTTATGGTTTAGACTTTTTAAAAGTCCCCAAAAGATTCATTTGTTCAGAAGCAGGACTTTTGGAAGTTGGTTAGATCAAAGGGTACTAACCTCATAAGTGAACTGATTCACTGAAGAGTTTATATTTGAAGGTGCTACTAGGGGATGGGCCTGGCTAGAGGAGGCAGGCAGCTGGGGTCACAACTTGGGTGGACACCTTATCTCAAGCCCTTCCTTTGGGCTCTGGCTCTGCCTGGGCTCTCTGCTCCCCTGCCACCATGTGGTAAGCTGCTTCCCTCTGCTGTGTCCTTCTGTGGTGCTGTTCCTGCCTCGGAGCCCGCTGACCAACTGTGAGCTTGGAAACCACAAACCCAAGCAAGCCTCTTGTCCTTTAAATTATGAGGCTCATGTGTTCTGTTCCAGCAAGAAAATGTGACCAATGAAACCAAGATTCAGACACCTCCAAGTGGCAGGACCAAGGTGAAGCCAAGCCCTTAACCCAGGACAGGGCCCACTGTGCTTTTACCCACGCCACCTCCCCGCAGTAACTTACTCTGCTTCTGCCACCCTGCTCACTACTGAGCTCCCTCCAAGGATCTGCTTTATTTTTTCCCCTCCTACCTTCAGTGTGTGGTGCATCATGGGAGCCAGCTATTATGGAGAGAGAACCTAGCTCTGGATCTGTCCTGTCCGGCATTTATTTAGCCTTCCATATCGTGGCTTTTATAATTTAAAAGGTGAAAAAAGTTAACTTTACATGTGGTATGCACATGTCCAAGCAAGAAAAGTCTTCTCAGGCCTGCAAATATCTATCTGTAATGTTTACCTGTGAGTTATTTAAAATAGTTTTCTAAAATTTAAAATTCCAAGAGAAGGGTTGACCACAGATCATATCCTCTTTGAAAATGTCCCTTCCTCTTCTAGGTACCATACTTTTTAAAAAATTATCTTCTGATAGGAACAAGCCAGCTCTTTAAAATTTAATGTCCCAGCCATTTCAATTGTTTCTTCCAAAGTACAAAAGAGCAGCTGGGCCACATCGGCACTAATCATTTGCCAACTTTCCTTTTTACAAAAACAGCTAAGCTCTTTCTGAGATTTAAAATCACTCCATCTGAGACCCCAACTTGGCATCTACTTTTGCATTAACATAAAGGAGCCTAATTTCTGCTTTTAAGAAATGTGCTGCTAGAGATTTTTAGTTTGAGATTTTAAAATATGTAATAAAATATGATAAAAGGATTTTATCTTTTTCTTCTAACCAGTGGCCTTCTCTACTTATAGAAAAAGTTTCCAAATAAAATATAAGACACCCACTGTCATGGACTGATTTCCACTGCTATAATAAAATATTCAGGATCCTGTGGTTTATAAAGAAGAGAAGAGGGTTTTTTAGCACACAGTTTGGGAGGCTGAAAGATCAGGTGGACCCACTGATTCAGCCTCTGGTGAGGGCCCCTCAGCCCTATCACATCATGGCAGATTGCGTCATGGTGGAAGTGGTGGAGA
>NDGM011032359.1:0-10195 GCA_002564305.1 Octomys mimax
AGAAGAAGAAGAAGAAGAAGAAGAAGAAGAAGAAGAAGAAGAAGAAGAGAGAAGAAGAAGAAGGAGGAGGAGGAAAGGAAGGAAGGAAGGAAGGAAGGAAGGAAGGAAGGAAGGAAGAAATGAAGCAAGAACAAAACTCTTGTTCCTTTATGGGCCGTGGCATTTCTTGACAGCATTTACCCCAGGCTGCTTTGAACTGTTGAAAATTGAGAGGAATGAAATTACTTTCACAGTGAAACCACACATACCAGCTTTCAAAAAGTCTGTCATCATCAGATTCAATGATATCTCCAAGGCCTTTGTTTCTCTCGTGCTGGATCTCACTTCTGATGACCTTCCACTCTCTTTATAGACAGGGGCGGATGAGTATTTCCTCCAGCCCGAGCCTGGCACAACCCAGCAGTAAGCGTGGGTCCAAGTAGCGAGCAAATAAACTCCATGTGCTTAGTCTGTGTTTTCTGTTTATAACCTTTCACACTGGGGAGAAAACATTTAATTTCTAAGTTGTTTCTGAAGTAATTTCCAAAAGAAAGTTTTTGCCATAAAGAATGCTTTCAGTTGCCTAAGATTTTCACACTCAAAGACATAAATTCAACTATTATGGAAGAACAAAATATTTAAGTAATCTGATAATCAATGTAATTTTTTAATTGTAAAGAGAAAAAAGATAAACAATGAAACAGTTTAGTAGGGCAGTTACAGTAGTTGATACATTGAGTATTGCTGTCTGCATACTAGTTAATTAGAATACAAGATATAGGAATGATATCTTGTCTAAACAATATTAGTACAAAACATTATTTTCAAGGAACTAAGATAAGATAGCTGCAAAACTTTTTTTTTTTTTTAATGTATTTAGTACAGGTTCTACAAGGTCTCACTACGTAGATTGGACTTGTAGGGATTGTCCTGTTTTCCACCTCCCAAGCACTGGGATTACAGGCACATACCACCATGCCCAGTCTCATTCTCTGTCTCAATGCTCCCCTGGGGGCAGGGATGGCACAACACACTGGGGATTGAACCCCGGCTGCTCGGCTCTGCCTAATCAGGCACATTAGTCCATTAAGCCATCTGGGTGGCCTAAAACGCTTATATTTTTGTTCCTTTTCCCTTTCCTTTTCCCTTTCCCCTATCAGAGATTTTTCTTTTGAACAACTTCTTTCCAGTTCACAGTATCTATTGTGCATTGAGGATTCTATTATCTCGTTCAGTTTCTCACACTAGTGAGACACATCCAGGGGAGGCATTGCCTTGCAGATTCTCCAAGCTTGACGTGACTCTCTCAGAGGTCAAGCGATGGATGGCTCTCCACACTTAGTCTATTCAGTTCCAATGAATTTTAGGAATATTTTCTCTAGATCTGGGAGGTGTGTTAATTGTGTTTTGATTGGGATTGCATTAAATCTGTATAGCACTTTTTGGAAACCTGACCATTTTCATTACATTGGTTCTTTCTATCAAAGAGTAAGGGATATCTTTCCATTTTCCTTTTAAAATTTACTTACATTTTAAAGAGACTAAAAAATATGAAAAAAAATACAAGTGGTACAGAATTCCAAAACAAGGTGATAGGAAATAAATATTGATTGTTATATTGCATATTGGTATCTTCAAAGTAGTTACTCAGATTACAAGATATAAGCATGTAAAACTGCTCAAAAAGAAAAATATTAAATATTCCTTATAAGCTAATAGAAATTAGTAGTACAATTACATATAATTTTCTCTTCCTTTTTTCTCCTTTGCATAGCAATTTCTTTCCTTTTCACAATATCTATTGTATCTTTCAGATTTTATTTACTCTTTCAGTTTCTTACACTAGGGAGACAATACAATATTTACACATGTAGGTCTGATTTATTTAAGTTATGAGCATAGTCTCTAAAACCTCGAGTTTGTCTTTCTTTATTGCTGAATAATGCTTCATTGCATAAAAATGCCACATCTTTTTAATCCATTCGTCAGTTGATGGGCATTTGGGTTGTTTCCAAGACTTAGAAATGACAAATTGTGCTGCTGTAAACGTGAATGCACATATATCATTGTGGTATGACGTTTTCAGTTTGTTTGTTTGTTTGTTTGTTTGTTTGTTTTTTTTGAAAATACCCAGAAAGGGAATATATGGGTTAAATGGGACCTCTAGTCCTAGTTTTTTTGAAGAATCTCCACACTGATATCCACAACGGTTGCATCAATTTACACTCCCAACAATGGAGAGGGGTTCTTTTTCCCCCACAGCATTTGTTATTAGATGATTTCTTGAAGATAGCCATTCTTTCTGGAGTGAGATGCATTCTTAATATTAATTTCAATTTCTCGAATGACCAATGATGTTGAGTATTTTTTCATATATTTACTTGCTATTTATGTTTCTTCATCTAAGAAGTATGCATTCATCTCAGATGCCCATTTTTTAAAATTGGGTCTTTGTATTTTGGGGGCCTGACTTTTTAATTCTTTTATGTTCTAGATAGAAATTCTTTGTCTGAGAGACAGCTAAACTTTTCCCAATTTGGGGGTTTTCTTTTTACTCTATTGGTGATTTCTTTTGATGTGCAGTAACTTTTCAATAATGAAAGATCCCAAAAGCAGGAGTCAACATGGATGACATAAAAGACTATTTGCAGAGGTAATAGCAGAAAATTCCCCAAGCATGGGGAAAGAACCAGACATAGACACGTGAAGCATCTAGAACTCCAATGAGCCATAACCAAAATAAGTGTACACTCAGACATATAATAAAGATCCCAGAAACTCAGCAAAGGAAAAGAACATTAAAAGCTGTTAGAAAAAAGAAACATCACCTATAATGGAAAGCCCATCAGAATCATGGCAGATTTCTCAACACAAGCCATCAAGTCAAGAAGAGGTTGGAGAGAAGTATTTCAGGTCCCAAAAGAGAACAACCTCCATGTTCTGATCTCCCCTGCAATCTCTTTTTGGGGGGGTATTATGCTTTCCATTGTAGAGATCTTTTACAAACTTTATTAGATTAATTCCTAAGTATTTCTTTTTTTTTTTGGAGGCTATCACAAAGGGTGTTTTTTCCCTAATTTCTCAGTGAGTTTATTTCCTGTGTACAGGAATGGTATTGATTTTTGAGTGTTGACTTTGTATCCTACAGTACTATTGAATTTGGATATTAAGTCTATACATTTTTCAGTACAATTTTTGGGATCTATGTAGTATATCAAGTCATCTGCAAATAATAATTTAATTTCTTTCCTATCTTTATTCCTTTTATTTTTTCATGTTGTCTAATTGATCTCACTAATGTTTCCAGAACTATATTGGATAGAAGTGGTGATAAAGGACATCCTTGTATTGTTCCTGATTTTAGAGTGACAGCTTTCAATTTCTGACCATTTAATATTTTAGCTGTTGGTTTGTCACAGATGACTTTTATAAGATTGAGTTAGAGGCCATCTATTCCCATTTTCTGCAGGGTTTTTATTTTTGGTGGAACTAGAAATTGAACTCAGGCCTTTGCACTTGCCAGGGAAGCGCTTATTCCACTGAGCCATCTCCCCAGCCCCTATAGAGTTTTTAATCATGAATGGGTGTTGGACTTTGTCAAATGCTTTTTCTACATCTATTGAGATGATCATGTGATTTTTGTCTTTGGTTTTGTTAATATGGTGTATTGTTGGTTTGCATATGTTGAGCAATCCTTGCGTCCCTGGTATGAATCCCACTTGGTCATGATGCATATCTTCTTGGTGATTCACTGCATTGTTTACCAGTATCTTATTAAGGATTTCTGCATCAATGTTCTTTAGGGATATTGGCATGTAGTTAGTTTTTGGGTAATACTTGTTTCCAGGAATGATTCTGGAAATATTACTTCCCTCTCAATTTCTTTAAGGAGTTTCAGCATTAGTGGCATTAGTTCTTCTCTAAATTTCTGGCATAATTCAGCAGAATCTATCAGGGCCTGGGATTTTCTTTGTTGGTAAAGTTTTTAATTAGATTTTCAATTTCATTGGCTGATAATAGGGTTTTTTAAAAAGAATTTTTTGTATCTTTTTCATTTAGTTTTGGCAATTCTGTCCATTTCTTTGTTTTCCATCTTGCTAAAATATAGATTCCCATAGTAAGTACTGACGTTCACTCAATTTTTTGATTTATTGATTTTTATAAGGTCAAAGTAATTTCATAATGATGTATACTAGATGCAGGGTTGCAACTAATAAAGTTAAATTTGGACTAGTAAAAAAACATTCAATACTCTTTTAAATGCTTTTTTGTTCAAATAAAGGATGGAACGCTTTCTTAATCAATTTTTTAAAACATTAAAACAAAACAAAATTATGTTTTTATTAGTGACAGTAGCTTAACTGAGTAGCCTTTTCTTGGTCTCTTAAAACCTTGCCACACACCATTTTGCTATTGCCAGTTGTTTACTTGTACAACTTAATTTATTTAAATACTGACTTCCATACCACACAATAATTTGCACATCTTAACCACCAATTGTTTCTGCCAATACACCTCTTGGGCCCACACTATGGCTAATTCATGAACACAAAGTATCTCTTCTGGGCATTTTGACTAAAACACTCTAAGAAGGAAAAATGTTGAGTAAGTTGTGTGAAGCAGGTCTACCCCGACCACTGAATGCGAGACTGCAGTTTCTAACACTTGAGATTCTGGTAAGATAACACAATAGCACAGTGAGTTACTCAAAGTCACTTTACTACTCACCAAAGGACAGCAAGGAGTGACCAAGGCCTAACGCTCGTGGCAAGCCAGTCCCCCAAGGCTCCGGAATGTTAAGATTAAGATGGAATCTCACGTGCATTTATCCCACATTGTACCATAGCTGAAGGACCTCAGAAACAACAGACTGGTTTTATACCTCGTGCTGGCTAAAGTACCACAGCATTGTTACATTCTTAGCATGTTCTACATTACTCTTGAGAACTACTGCAGCAAGAAATGGGGGGGGGGAATGGATCACCAGGGTCACCTGGGGACTTGTTCAGCACATCACTCAAATGCTTGGGGATACATTTAGAGAAAAAAGGCACAACTGTCTTTGTACTGTGTTGTAAATAAAGAAATCACGAACACTGAAAAATCCTGTTGAGAAATCATATATGGGATATTTTTATGTAGGCAATCCTTAATATCACTTGATTTAGAATCAGAAAATTAATAATTTAAAGCTTACTTTTATCTCCCATCAGTCTGTATCTATTAAGATAATATGCATCAAGTAGTGAGCACAGTATAAGGCTGGATACTGTAAGTGATGTGTATATCTCTTATCATTTTATTTAGTCCTCTTGGCCCAAAGACTGGCAATCATGTCAGTTCTTTAAGTATTTTGGAGCCATGGAGACTACAAAGAATTGGACGGCCACCTAGGAAGGAAGTGTCTCAACTGAGACTGAAACACAGCTTGAAAGATACCAGAATACTGGGTCCAAAAAACTGAAGCTGATGATCCATCAGAAGTAAAAGAAAGCAATGCGGACAATGGCCATCCGCATAAAAAAATCAAAAGAAAACTGAGGAGAATAAAACAGTATTGAAAACAATCACGGCACCACAGATAAGGTGTTATCTATGCAATTTTGTTTTGAATACATATTTAAGAATTCTGTGAACTACTTCTTGATGTAGCATGCATTTTTGTTGTAAAAATATGAAAATATATTATGTAAACATTAAAAGAAATAGTGTGATTTTTTTTAAAAAGGTGAATATCATAGCTTAATATTTTTTGTATTTTTGAGACAAAGTCTCACTGTGCAATTCAAGTGGGACTTGAATTCATTTTGTAGCCTGGGATGGCCTCAAACTCACAGCAGTCCTCTTCCCTCAGCCTCCTGAGTGCTGAGATTACAGGCATGGACACCATGCCTGGCTGAAAGCTTAATTTTTAAAAGGGTTTATATAATGACTATCATAGGATAGGAGATATATGTAGGCCCATAGCTAAATATTCTATTTTGTTTTTTAAAAATACATGGAAAAGTGAAAAAAAATCAGGTTAGTCTGCTTATTAGACTGAGAAAATTCATATCAAACCAAATCACACAGACACGCAAAAATAAGGTAAACACATAATCTCATTTATTTTCTTAAAGCACAAAGGAGCTCATTCAGCAAATAACAGTAAGCAAATCATACAAATAAATGTCTGTTTATGAATATGAATATATATATATATATATTCTTAAGCACAGTCATCAGGAATTTACTTACAACATAAAGTGATTTTGACTAAGGAATGTTTTCTAATGGACAGGCAAGTCACTGTAACACAACTGGTCAGTTAAGAATGACATCTGCTACCCAAGTCCCTTGAACTCCATGGACTATGGAAGCCCACTTAGAAGTCACACTGAATTGCACCAACTGAATTTCATTCCATTTCATTTCTGTTTGATTTTTGCACTTCATTAAATTTGGACTAGATCTACAAACCAACCCACCAGCTCTCCATCTCTGTCACACTCAAGGCTGTTGGGGAAGTGGGCAAGACTAAGTGTGGAAACACACATGTTGACCAATACCAGGGATTTCTTCTTGTCTGTGCCCTCCTTTCCAGGTCTTTGGATAGGTTTTTTTATTATTATTAATTTTATTTGTGCATTCCCTTTGTATCTTTCTAGACATGAGACATAAAGTCTGAAGTCATACCTAAAATAGTTAGTGGATACCTAGGAGTCAAAAATTACATATAACTTCTTTAACTCTTAAAGAAAAAAACATCTTCAAAGTTCCTAATGATCATTATTATTTACAAAGTAAATATTTCAAGTCATGATGCACTTCTCAGTCTACCTTAAATAACTCAGAGCACTCTTCAGACCTACAAATATTTTCAGCAGCAAAGCCAACTTAAAAAAATGAACAATGAAAAGATGTCCGGTGGCCTTCCGAAGCCCCTAGTTCTGGCTATCTCCTAGGTATCCTGAAAGATAGAGCTGATACAGTGTGACTTCCAGCCTGCCTTTGAAGTTTTCCATCTGTCTGGTTCTGAGGTGAAAAACTAAAACAAAACAAAACAAAACCAAAAAAATCAGGAAGAGTCTGGCAGGGAATCAGAAGTCAAATGCACATGAGTTCTCACCCCCATTATGTTTCCTCTCTAAGATCTTGGGCAACAGTCGCAAACAAGGATATTCAAGGGCACACTTCAAAATCAGTGAGGCATAAAGCAGCGTGTTTCTTACCATTTCCTTTCCTGAAACTTGCAGAATTCTCACTGAAGTAGAAAAGCAATTCAATGGAGTTCAAAGGGAACTTGTTTTGAGATACTGTCTTGGATTCTGAACCCTGTGGACAATTCAATTAGAGAAGCAGCTGGGGAAACAAAGGAGTAATGTCTCCTTTATCTTGGTTGATGAGAAAGATACTATCTCACACCCTGATCTTTTGCCATATTTTCTTCTCTTTTGAAAGTCAACTTTATGTTAATTGATGAGCCTCCTTTTTTGTTCTGGCTGCAAATATATTTTGTGACTGGATAGCAAATGGTAGGTGCAAATATGGTTTTACATTTTAAAATGTACTCCATTGAAAATATAATGATATAGGATATAGAGAGGTGATGATAGTTTTAATTCTTTCATGTCAGATAACAAACCATTCAAACCTAAAGTGCCCAATAGAAGTGGCTTGGGGGAGCACCTCTCCACAATGCAGAAAGTTATTCTAGATTAGGTAAAGGAAATACTTCAAAGTGCAGAACATCTGGCCCCACGTTTGTCTAATGCCCATGGGTACTGAAAAAAAAAAAGCATATTTAACATTCAGGAACACAGCACTTGGGGAGTAAAATATTTAAGTTACAAAGGATGCAGAGAGATCAAAGTGCATATAACTATTTCAGCAAATTCCATTTTTACTAGAAAAGATATCCATTTCTTAATAGAACATCAGGGCTAAACTGAATGTATGACAAAATGTTTGTGTATGGCCATTGTTCTTGCTTCTGATACTATATTTTATTTATAATACTGCATGTGAATCCCAAGTCTAAACAAAAACTGGTGCTCATTACCAAAATGTTCTCTTTTAAGGAAGGTGAAAGCGTAAGGTTCTGGGAAGCCCAGGAGCAGCTGTTTGCAAACACAGGCTCTTAAGCATCTCAACCAAGCTCCTCAGCTTATTTGTTTGGTTAGACAACTTGTAACCAAGTTTCTTTGGCAGGGGATGACACCCAGAGCACAGAACATTTGCCAGAACTATACAGAAATGGAAAGAAATCTGGTGGAACTGCTTTGATGTGGCTCAGGAATTACAAACACTGGAAATATAGACTAACATTGGAAATGAGGTTTACTGGATTATTAATATCCCACAAAACAAACTATGCTATTTTTTAAAAAAAATTATATTGCACTAATGCAATATTTATATAATCCAATCTGAAAGAGTACCATCATGAAAAAATTCTGGGCAAATTACAATTGAATTAAAATGAATATGTGAAAGTAATATTCACCCTACAGGATAGGAATTGTGTTCTTAGTTGTGCAAATATGTGATGAACTATATTTTATAAGTTTTCGGTTATAAGGTAATAGCAAGAAGTTATACTCAAGTCCTAGGAATAAATGTTGTGCTATATTGAGGAAACCTATTTCCTTTCCTTGTTTGTTTAGATGTAGTGCTTGGCATAAATTAGGAAACACAAGACTTAAATAAGACACCACTACTTTCTGAGAAGTTATCCTAGGATCACAATGTGATTTTAATTTTACCTTATGGGAAAGGACACAATATTAATAGGAAGCATAACATCAAATTGTTTAATATTCCTAGATAGCTAGAATATAAACACTAACTGGAATAGCTGTATATCTTGTATTACGCTATAATCTGAATATCCAGAAAATTTTTAAGGAATTAAACAGACAATTGGATACAATTAAAAAACATAGCACTTTCAACATATAGAGTTTAATACTATTTCTTTAACATAACTTGTCCTTCAATTGAAAGCTCTATCATATTAATATCTGAGGATGAAATTTCCAGCAGCTACAGCATAGGGTTGGGTAGAACAGGCCACTGAAAGAGAACTTCTCCTTGTAGCATCAGCAGCTTTGGACAGCCAATGACTTGCTCCAATTTATGAAGGTGCAAATCTACACAACAGATTTTGGAATCTGTTTCACTTATAATAAAATGAAGGAATTATAACACCACATGGTTACAAATTAAGATGACTTTAAAGTATACAAACTATAACAATTTATGCCATGTAGTTATGTGACTAATATTCCTAAGAGACTTTAAGATTTAATACTCAACTTCTGTCAAATATTTTGAAGCACAGAATTATATTTAAAAAGCACATGGCTTTCAATTTTTGATATTCATCCTTGAAAGAAGGCAAAACACAATGATAACAGCTCTCTGAAATGTAAATTCCATTAAATGTAAATTTCTAACACAAGGTCAATCTAGAAACACATTTTAAAATTCAGCAAGTTATCTTTTTAAATCAGTGTGCTTAGGATATAACTTTTAAACACAATCTGAAGTGATTTCCCAACATTTGTTCACAGTCTAACTTTTACTTCTTCATAAAAATATATCCATGGATCCATTTTCAGTTCCATAATTTTCATACTTACTACCTCAAAATATCTAACCACATAGGAATATCTTTTCTTTCTATATTTCCATATATGAAAAAAGATTTTACTTCATCCCCATAATAAGCCACTGCTAGTAATAACATTCTCTTTTGCTTGAGCTTAACATAATTTTGAATAGCTCGAAAGATTTTCATGAAATTACGAACCTGCCAGCCGGAGCTGGGAATAAGTACACTTCCCTCAAACAATTTACCAAGTGAATACAGTAACTAGACACAGAAAGAGACCGTCATCCCCAGAATGAGGTACTGTTTTTGACTTTCTGACCCTGGCTGGGCCCAAAGGAGCTACAGAACCAGGTCATCCTAGGAGAACCTTGTAGATGCCCATGGGTATTACACTGAGCTAGAAAATGGAACCACCTGCTTTCCACCCACATAAACCTCCTCAATATTTCGGTCATCTCCTGAAAGAAAAAGAAAACAATTCATTAAGTATTTTTGTGCTGATTATTTTAATTGCCATTAACAGAGATTTGAAAAATAAAACCTTTCTAAAGAAAGCTAACATTGCCAGTTAAACAGAAGACTCAATGCTATTATGGGCTACTGGACTCTTTTAGAAGACTT
>NDGM011032401.1:1119-13523 GCA_002564305.1 Octomys mimax
TGGGGGTGGAGGGCCGGGCTGTGGGCACCAGGGGGCGATTGGCGTGAGGTCCCCCATGTTTTGTTTTTGTTTTTGCCTTGCACATGCTAAGCGCATGCTCTACCCCCATTGTCACCCTGGCCTACTCTGCTCAAAAGGATAGTAGCAACGGTCACTGCCAGGCTGACCAAGCACATGCTGGGTATGAGCTTACAGCGGGGCTCCTCAGTATAGATGCATGCCCAGGGTGAGGGCTCTGAGGGGAGGGTGCAGGGTGCAAGACAGGCCCAAACTGTGGACCCAGGGATAGGGTAATGGGGCCAGCAGCTGGGGCTGTAGCTAGGGAGAAACAGGGACCTGAGCACCAGGGCGGAGGCTGCAGGACAGGAGCTGAGAGGCTGGCGGGCGTGGCCCCGCCTCTGCCTTGAGTCCAGGGAGCCAGGCGGCTTGGGCTCAGGCTCTGCTTTGGGGTCAAAGGTGGCTGAAAAGTGCAGCCCTCCAGGGCAGCATGGTGGGCAGAGGCGGGCGAGGTGGGGGCATGGGAGGAGGTGTTGGGTAGCTTCTGGTGGCCGTGTCCTGGGAATAGCTGACTGCCTTCACCACTGCGGTGCCCTCTTTGTCCCTAGGGGCCTGGCCTGGCGGGGTGGGCTCCCTGGATGTGGGGGGTAGCTCAGCAAGTGGGGAGCCTTCTTCCCAGGACCTTCCCTGTCCATTTTCCCATGTCTACAATGATTTCTCTGCTGTGATAATCATGGGCCTCCCAAATCCAGGCATTGGGTGCTGCCCCTCAACAGAAATTTAGCAGTAGGATGGGTTTCCCATGTGTGTCCCGCCAGAGGGGCAGGCAGCTGGGCACTTGCTTCCCGTGTGCTCTGTCCCTCCTGTGGCCCATGGCCCGCCCAGTTGCAGTCCTGCTTGTGTGACCTGCTCCTGAGTATCAGGTTGCCAGGTTCCCAGTGAAGAGGAGGGTGTGACCCACCTCCCTCCCCTTGCCTTCCCGGCTGCACCCAGATCCAGTTCTGACCCTGGAGCCCCTAGGGAAGGGGTAGGAGGCCCACCTGGTGGCCAGAACATGGCTCGGCCTGAACTGGGGTCTTGGGAGGGGCTGTGCCCCACTGCACAGCCTGCTTCCTGCTTCTGTGTTGTCACAAAGAGCCAGTTCCACGCGGACTTGTTGTTCATCTACTTATCTGACAACATTTTTGAGCCCTAAACATGTGACAGAGACACACAGCAGTCACAAAACATGCGGGAGCTGGCAGTCGGCTTTCTGTTATGCAACCAAATAGGTCACTCTGGCTCTGTCCTCCTGTGGTGGCCAGTTCTCTCCACGGTCATTTTTCCCAGGCTCAGCTTCCCGCCTGAGATCCTGCTGCTGCCAAGCCTCTCTGTGGCCACGTCTGGGAGGCACCTTTGCCAGCCATGGTTCCCACTGGCTGCCACCATGCTGCAGGCTGCTGGGGTCCCAGGAAAAGCCCCTCTACCCTCTACCCGGCTCCCACTCCTGGCCCAGCTTGGTACACACCCCTTCTTCCCCTCCTCCTGCCACCCCACCTCCCCACTGCCCCATTGCTGGGGAGCAGGGTGGGGCCCTGAGCTGGCACAGCGAGGGTGCCTAGTGCCCAGCAGCCTGCAGGTCTCTCAGAATCCCACCCACATTCTTGCAGGCCCAGGCCCAGAGCCTGCACAGGGTGCCCGTTGGGGTCCCAAATAGCCTCAGGGCTGAGGGAAGCCAGGGAGCCATGAATCTGCCAAGTGCAAACCCGGAACACACTCCTTGCCTTGGAAGCCCGGAACACACTCCTTTCCTTGGAAGCAGGGGGATGTCATCATTCGGCTTGGGGACTGAATGTCACTTCCTTGATGCCCAACCAAGAGTGGACTCTTGGCTCTTTAGACTCACAGTGTTCCCTACAACCTCAGGAGGTGTCAGGCCCTTGTCACCTTCATCTTCCAGCAGGGGAAACTGAGGTAGAAAGCAGCCTCCTCACAGCTGGCCAGTGGCAGAGCTGGCCTTTGGCCTGAGTCCCCCCTCCCAGCCTCTGCCTTATTTCTGGGGAGACTCAGGGTCACGTGTCCCCAGCCGAGCTCCACCACTGGGAGGCAGGAGGCGCCACGGCCCACATGCATGTGCAGGTGGGGCACTGGGCAGGAGTAGGCTCTCAGCAGCTCCGGGTCCAGTCAACCTCCTGCAGCTCACAGCTGGCTGAGGCCCAGAGAAAGGACACTTCCCGAGGGCCACATGGGGTCGGGACCCAGAGGACCCAGGCTGCTTCTCCCAGTGTGAGGTGGCAGTCAGGACGGCCCTTCTTGTGGAGTTTTAACTCACGAAGGAGCCAGCATGAGCCTGGACGCCTGGATGGTACGCCGTCCACACCGCAGTGCAGGGCACGCCTCCTTTCCCCTTGGAGAGCCCGCGAGGCCTCTGGGCTGGCCAGCAACAGAGCAAGGGGCCAGAGGGGCCCCCACCTGCCACCGTCACCTGAGACTCCTGAGCCGTGATGTCTGTCTGGATTTAACCGCTTTGCTGGCTCCACAGAAACTGGCAGGACATCAGAGCCTCCACAGGCTGCCCTTCCAGCCTTTTAGTCTGCACTGAGGACCGACAAAGCAAGGTTGCAGAGGATGAAAGCCCTACCCAGAATCGCGCGGCGGCCACAGGAAGAGCCAGGCTTGTGCCTGCGTCCCCGGGGTTGGCGGTGTGGACACACACAGGCTAACCAAGCCCGGGCCTGGTGTCCTCCTTGGCAGCCAGCGGAGTTCCCTGGGGCTGGGACCTCTCAGTGGCCCAGCACCAGCAAAAAGCCTTCAACCCAGTGCCCAACACAAGGTCCCCCTGAAAACCTTTTTTTTCCTTTGTGTGTTAGTATAGGGTCTAAGGGTCTCATTATGGAGATCAGACTCATAGTGATCCTCCTGTTTTTAGCCTCCCAAGTGCTGGGATTACAGGGGTGTGCTATCTCAGTGGTCATCTCAGAGCACCCCAGGGGCGGCCAGCGCAGCATGCTGGGGATCGAACCCGTCGCTGCACCTGCCTAAGCAGGTGCTTTAATCCACTGAGCTGTCTGGCCGGCCCTGAAACCATAACTATTGATATTACTGTGACTGGAGGTGGTGAGTCAGGCCACGCCGAGATGGGACTCCATCTGAGGCCCTCTGGTGGCCACAGCTTCTAACCCCTCAATTCTGATTCCTGGTTATGTGGTAGCTTGGGATATTTGAATCTGAGATTTTGGGGGACTATCCCCCAAACCGAGGACACATGAGATGTTACAGGACAGGCTAACCTGCTTGCTGAGTGGGTGGGTAGGGGCGCGAGCCTCCTAGGAGAGAGAACATACAGGTTAGGCTTTGCAGCGTGTGTAGGAGTTCCCAGACAAGTGAAAGTGGGGCATAGAGGAGCCAGGTGCCCGTATTTCCTTTGGGAAGCCAGCACGCTTCCCTGCTCACACCCCAGCCAGTGGAAGCCCAGGGAAGAGTTCCCCCCGAGACTCCCAGGGGCTGGGCTCGCAGGTGTGGTGCTGTGAGCTGGAGGGGCACTACACACGTGGACACTGCGCTGGCAGGACAGTCCTGGCCCGGGCTGCAGAGTGAGGCCAGGGACGGCCGGGGTGGCCGCGCGTTATTTATGGCTGTTTCTCCCCGAGTCCTTCAGGGCCGCCAAGGTAATTGAATAAGTGAGCGTGAGCAAAGGCGAGCGATCATTTAATTGTGGCAGAAAATGAAGTTGGTTGCAGCTGGGGGCTGCTGGCCCATTACCGCCGGCCTGGTTTCTGCTGAGCTGGGCATGCAGGGCAGCAGCGCCATCCATCCTCAGCAGCTCCCGCCCTGTCCCCTGGCAGCGGGCCCCATGCCTGGTGGGGCCTGGCTGGCCTAGCGGGGCTGGTGGTTCTCTGAGCGGCCCACTCCCCAGGTCTCCTTTGTGCCCCAGGAAGGCAGCAGAGGGGCCTGGGAGGCCCTGGAGGCAAGGGCTGGTGGCCCAGCAGCAAGAGTGGGGTTCACACGGGGACGTTTGCAGCAGTGGTAGCGGCAGCGGCAGGCGCACTCCGGCCCCTGCTGTGTGCCTACGTGCTATTCTGCTGGACGCCAACTCGCCAGTCTCCTCACAGAGGAGGCCCTGCCCTACCTGGCTTCAGATGAAGACACTGAGGCGCGGGCTTACGACTCTGCCCAGGTCTCAGAGGCCCCCTGGGGGACTCTGTGAGGAGGGGCTGCTGCAGCCATCCAACTGGGACGCAGGAAGACCTGTGTGCAAGGCCCCCCACTGAGCCCTGAGAACCTCTGAAGGCCTGGCAAGATTTGTTTCTCATCTCTGGTCTGATTTGAGCCTCGCTGCCCCAGTGCCCAGCCCTCTGGGGCAAGGCTGGGGCAGATGACTGAACCCCAGATTCTGAGGCTGGAAAGAGAAGGGGCTGCCTGCAGGCCTAGGCAGCTGCTGCCCACGGCTCTGGGCCCCTGGCCTTGCTGCTGGTGTCCTTTCCAAGGTTTCCAGGAAGAGATAAAATTAGACCTGGACTGGAACTATGCTGGGAAGGGTCAGGCTGGGCCTGGGTGACATCAGGTGGGTCCCCCTAGCTGAGGTGACAAGAAAGCAAATTAAAACACACCTGGATTTCAGGCAAACAACTAGGGGCTCTGGGCAAGGATATTTATTCCATGGGATTCTGATTAAATGGGGTCCTGTGTTTGCTTGGTGGGGGCTGCTGTCCCAGCCTCAGTTTCCTCACGCGTGGTGCAGGATGCTAGTGCAGTGCTCTCAGTGCCTGTCGGGGGGATCTGGAGCCCCTGGGAGCTCCTCTTCCTGAGGACAGACCATACCCGTGTGCCTGCCCAGGCTACAGGCATCCGGTATCTCACGAGAGGCTCCTAGGAGCACAGCAGGGGTAGGGGGGATAAAGCTGTTGGTCCGCCAATCACCCACTCCTCACTGGATCCCGGGGCCCCTCTCTGTGCCAGCCTTAGATCTGGGTGGTGAGGGCTGAGCTGGGGCCAGGAACTGACAGGAACCCTGGACGCTAGCAGGTGGCTCCCCACATAAGCAGACAAGTGGAGGGCGGATGGGAGCAAGTAGCTGAGAAAAAGCAGAGCAGGGGAAGGGCAGGGTGTGTGGGGAAGAGGACTGGGAGGCCTCACAGAGGAGGCCAGGCTGTGGGTGTGTAGGTAGGTGGGGAGGCTGCCAGGAGGAGGCATACCAGGAGCACAGGCCCTGGGGCAGGAGTGGCCGAGGTGGCTGGAGCAGCAGGCATGAGTGGCAGGTGGGAGGAAGGTGGCGCAGAGTGGGAAGGTGGGAAGGAGACTCTGGCTTCCACTTGGAGTGGACAGGAGCCAATCCCAGTCTACGCAGCTTGTGAAGCCTCCAGCAAAATGAAACGGTGGGACTAGTTCAAAAGTTACTAGGAACTTCATGGTGGCCACAGAAGGGCATGAAGGGAGCGTGGGATCTTCCAGCACAGCTCAGAGGTAGGTCAGGAAACCGGCCCTGGGCCGCTGGAGAATGCAATGCCAGCCAGGTGGGTGTGCGTTGTACACTGGAGACAGCGGGGTGCCGCTGGCAGAGGGGGCCAAATGACCTGCACTTTACATGAGGGGAAACTGAGTCTTAGGAGCTGTAAAGTCTCCAGCCTGGGAAGCCCCTGCCAGGAAGCAGCCAGGCCGGGTGGAGACGTGGGGAGAGATGCACTCGCTGTGTTCTCAGCACTGGATCCCTCTCTGGCTGTCCCCGTAACGCCTCGGCTGCACGAACGCCTTGGTGTTTGTCCCATTGTGAGTTCTGACATTGTGCACTTGTGTTCTCTTCCTTTCAACCTACATCCTCTGCCCAACAACATAAGCTTTCTGAGGGTAGAAGGGCATGTGCCGTCCATCCATCCATCGTATATCTACGCATTCATTCTATCCATTCTACCCACCCTTCTGTTCACGCATTTCACCCACTCATTCCACCCGTCTATCCATCTATCCACTCATTTATCCATCTACCCACTTACCCATCTGTCCATCCATCCACCTACCACCCACCCATCTACCCATCTACCCATCCATCCATCCATCCATCCATTCATCCATCTGATGCCAGGTTGGGGCCAGCAAACCCTGGTAGAGATGAATGAAGACGTGAGAGTCAGAGAGTGTCTTTGTTGGCAGGCCAGGGGACTGCCAACAAAAAGGAGTGAAGCCCCAAAGGGAGTGAAGCCCCAAACTGACTCAAACCCCCAGATTTATTGAGGAACAAGACAGACATAGAGTTGTGCTGATCTCAGATGTTTGTTTTAGGTAGCAAGACAGGCAAGCAAGGCATGGTGACAGTTCGACTGAATAATTAACTTTTATCTGATTGTCCCCTTGGGAGCTTGCTTGCTTTCCCCATAAGGCCCATCTCTGCATGACTTGGCAAAACATTTTATCTTCAAGACACTGGCTCCTCGGAGTTAGTCTTCTGCCTCTGAGTCAGCCTGAGCAGACCTTGTCCCGTTGGGTGCTGGAAGGAACTCCACGGCGGCGTGCACCCGTTTCCTGCAGCCATCCTTACAGAACCTGCTAGGTACCAGAGGCTGTGCTGGTCTTACAGAAGTGTAAAATCAGAGGTTAATGTGCTTCTCGTTAAACCACATAATGGACCACGTGTGGTCCAAGAATTAGACTGCAAGGGCAAGGGGTAAGCAGGTGGCCACAGGACAGAGCATGTGTGAGTGGGTGCTCCGTAATCCAGGGGTGGCAGAGTGGGACCACCTTTGGCTTTCTGACCCCCAGAGTGCTGGCCTCCAAGGAGCCCGGCAGGACGAGTCAGCAGGGCTCTGGGATGGGAGAGCCACCTGCTCCTGAGGCTGGGCAGTGGGAGCTAGGAGGGGTGCAGCTGCCCTCCCAGCCTGGGCCGGGGCTGATGGGGCCTGGCTGCTGGCTGCTGTGCCCAGACTCCCACAGACAGAAGGGGGCACTGGAGACAGCCTGGAGTGTTCAGGTGCAGCCCAGAAGTGGCAGTTGTCATTGTCACTCATGGACGCCCCCTGTGCTGCAGAGCAGGACCTGGAAGCAGCACAGTGGCCATCCACACTCCAGAGCCACAGAAGGGGGCCGCCACCAGCAGCTCGCCACGAGGGTGTCAGAAACTCAACTCCATGCCCGAGAGCTGTCAGAGGATGAGCTCCATCATGGCGAGGACTTAAGTCAAAGAAGAGGGTGCCACACACCTGGGTGTGGAGACAGTGGGGCTGGGGCGGGCAGGGAGGCTCAGGGCCCGAGGGCTGTGTGGGCCAGGGAGGCAGGATGTGGCCGGGAGAAGGGCAGTGTGGTCAGTTTACCTGAAGGCTGTGTCCACCGAGAGGAGGCTGAAAGTCTGGTCAGAGAATTTGGGGTGAAACTGATGACAGCTCATGGACCTCTCAGGGAATAAGCAGTGACCACCGAGGGGCGGATTAATTAACTTTGGGACACAAAAGTTTGTATGTGAAGGGAAATGCAGGCCAGACACACGCGGTGTGAGTTGGCTAGAGTCCTGTTTACCTGCTGTGACAGTGATGTCACCGTGGGGTGCCGGCTTAATGAAAGCTGTGGGAGAGGCAGAGAGGCAGCTGGGGGGACAAGGGGCTGTTAAATGCCGGGGAAGCTAAGCTCTCCCTCTCCTCGCTGGGAAGTCAGTGGCCAGAGCTGAGAAGGGCAAGGCAGCCTGGGCCTAGCACAGGCTATTCTGCAGGACGAGGACAGCAAGCTGGGGGAGTGAACGCAGGCTGGAGAGCAGCAGGGCAGCTGCACGCCCTCCGCAAGTCACAAGGAACTGTTTGACTAAAAATTTGGCCAGGGGTCCCAGGTATGGTGGTACATACCTGTTACCCCAGCACTCTGGGAGCCTGAGGCAGGAGGATCACAGGTTCAAGCCCAGCCTGGGCAACTTAGTGATTTATCAAGACCCTATCTCAAAGATGCAAACATGAATAAAATTCAGAAGGGCTGGGATGTCGCTCAGCGCAAAGGCAGGGTTGACCGCTGTGAGCCGGGTCAGCCCTTCCTGGGGTGAGCCTCCTCCTGGCTTGGAAGGTCCTGCTGTCTGACGGGGCTGAAGGAAGGATGTGTCCTTGGTCCTTCCTCAACCCTGGGGTGTTCCCAGAAGACTACCTGGGATGCAGGTACAGAGCAGACTGCAGGGGGTAGAGGGGCTCCCCTCTTCCTCCTCACAGGGTTGGGGGTTCCTCTGCCTCAGCCGCTCCATGCTGAGCCCCTCCCTCCAGGGCTTTCTGGAGCCTTGGGCTAAGAGTTTGCTGGAACCAAGCAACTGGGCCGAGGCTCTGCTGCGTGCCCCGATTGGCCCCTGGCCCCCAAACCTCTAAGCCCAGCTGTCCGGCTGCCAGGACTCCGTGGAGGAGGAGCCACAGGAGGTGCCCTGTGGAGGAGGAGCCAGCCCAGCATGTTGGCCGCTGGAGGTAGGTGCAGCCTGCTCTGTGGGAGTTCTGCCTCTGGCCATGCTCTCTGCAAGCCAGGCTGTGGTTCCAGGTCCTTGAGAGGCTGAGAGGGGAGGAGCACTTGAACTCAGGAGATCAGGGCCGGCATAGCCAGATTCCTTTTCAAAAAAGAAAAAGAAAAAAGTCTTTGTAACTAGCTGAGGTCTCAGGAGTGGCTTTCTTGTGTGCTTTAGCCTGACACTTGAGTCACAGCTTACCACGGGGACACAGGCTCAGCATAGGCAGCATGTCCCTTACTTAGCCCTTCCCAGACTCTGAGGTGCCTGGGACACCCCCATTCCAGAGCGGGAGCAGGAGGCCAGAGGAGCATGTCATCTAAGCCACCCGGCTGGAAAGTGCAAGGTCCCAGGACCTGGGGTTCAGACCCACTGGCTGTGCAGTGGACCTCGTGCCCCCCGCTATGACCCCCACATCCCCACAGTTTCCCTCATCAGCTCTGCCACCCCAGGCACATACATCTTCTGCCCTTCCTCAGGAAGGCCCCAGGGCCAGCAGAGGTCCCTCTCATCTGACTGGGAGGGGCTAATGCCCTGGCTTGTGATGTGTGCCATGTGTGAATAGGTTGGGGTCAGGTCTCGCTGTCCCCTTGTTGGCTGGGCTTTGGGCAATGACCTGAGCCCCGTTAGGGGCCTGGCAGGGCCCTGGGGTCTGCACATGGGAGGGAGGACTGGCAGCACCTCCCCAGGGGAATGACATTTCAGGGGGTGCCAGGGTCTGTGGGGTTTCCCCAGGGCCCCGAGATGGGTGTGCCCCTTGCGCCTACCTGCTCTTCTGGACAACAAATAAATAAGATGAAATATGCACTTGCCTCTTGTAAGTTCATCTCACTAGCTCCACCCCACTGCTCCTGTCGGCTTCTCAGATCCTGGCTCTGTTGTCTGGCATATTCAACATGGTCCCCCAGCTGTCAGTATCTGCAGATCCGATAAAGCTCACAGAGGGTGCAAGTCCCAGGGGCAGCCCCTTGCCCTCAGCGGTCAGGGCCCAAGCATGTGTGCTGTCCTCCCACCTGTCCTGGCCACCTGCCCCCAAGAGCTGTGCACAAGTGTCACTGCAGGGAGCCGAACTCTCTGGGGACGCCCACCACCTCCCCTCCATGCAGTCTGCTGTTTCCACCCCTCAGACCTGGCTGTGCCCTGCTGGCTTTGTCTACCGTCTGAATTTGGGGTTGGGCTGCCAGCTCCCACTCTGCTGGGGCTCCAGGCCTCCCTTGGACTCGGAAGGTGGGACACCCGGACATTGTCTCTGAAGAGGCTGAGGCTGCCACCTGGGGGGGCCCCCTTGCCCATGCTTCTGCTGGGCACTATGTCTCTGATCCTTGTCTTGGTGGTAGTCACACCCAGGGGAGCAGGCTGGGAACATCCAGCTAGGCAGCCGTCACGGCAGCACCCTCCACACACTGTCCGGGACCCTACACAAGGCTGAGCGGAGCCGGTCCTGGCCCCTCAGCGGGCCTGCAGGACTCCTCTAGTGGGGACCTGGCTCTGGGCACCAGATGTGCATGGTAGGGACTCAGGCCTGCTCCCTGCTTTCCCTGTTGCAGGTGTGTGTGTGTGTGTGTGTGTGTGTGTGTGTCCTTCCCTTGGGACAGACTCCTCTCACTACCTGCAGAGTCAGTGAGGGCCAGAAGATGCTGCAGTGACAAAGGAGACTGATTGACCATGGCCGGTGACACTAGGGGTGCCAGGTGGGGAGAGGTGGGGGTGCAGGCCAAGTAGGCAACCCAGCAGCAGTGTTGCATGCAAGCCCAGGAAAGAGACCGCAGTATGCTTTCAATGCTGCTGTCTGGAAACGCCGTTTGCCACTTGCGTTCACACGTCATCAGCTAAGCATGATAGGCGGTGCCTGGTGTTATGGGGCACAGGGAGTCTGCTCTTGTGCAGCACTTTAGCAGAAGGTCTTGGTGACTGCCCACAGCCTGGCTGTCTTGGCCACCTGAGTCCCCGTGCTGCATGGCCCCTGTGGAATGTCCTCCAGACCCTGTGGGCTGTGTGCTTGTGATTGGGACCCAGCAATCATGATGCGAGCCCAGGCCCCGGGGCTCTCCATGCAGTGGGGTAGAGGTGGCCCCTACCAACGCTGTGGCCGGGACCTTCCCTTCCTGCCTCTCAGTCCCTAGGAAGATGTGGCCCACACACAGGCCCCAAGCCATACCCCTGTCCCTGGGCAGGGTGGCTCCCGGGCTAGCCCCTACCTCCCAGCAATCTGCTTCTGTGAGAGACTGTTGAGGAGTCTTCATTCTGGGGGAGACTCTGTGCCACATCAGTTACCCGCAGGGAGAGCAGACCCCAGTGACTTCTGTGGTAAAGTTTCATAGAACCCCCACATCCCTCCAGCACCCCATGCGTCCCACACACGTGTAGATAAAGTTGCTGACACCTGGCCAAGAGAAGTCTGCTCAAGTACTGTGTCCAGGTTCCTTTCCTAGGTGTGACACCCTGTGGGGACCTGTAGGAGGGCACCATTGAGGGAAACGGTGAGTTTCACCTGAGAACTCTTGGTACCCTCTTTGCATCTTCTTGTGAGTTTTAAACTACTGCCAATTTAAAAGTTGTAACCATAACATAACTCCTGTTTATTTACCAAATCTGCCCTCTGGGCAGGGCTTGGCCTGAGGCCTGTCTGTCTGCACAGACCAAGCTGCTACAGGTGGCCTCAGTCAGGCCTCTGCTGCATCGCCCAGCCACCTGGAAGTGGCGGGCCTGGCCAGCCGCCGTTCCCTGCAGGTCCACCCCTGCGGCGCTGACTCCGGTGGCTTAGGGCCCAAGAGGGTGGAAATAGAAGCAGCAGAGCTTCTCCAGGCCTTAGGTGAGGCCCAGCCAGTGAGTGTCCTTAGGGCCACATGCCCCTGGTCAACGTGGTCAGGGGACCAGCCAGACTAAGGCTCAGGGAAGGGAACTGAGCGCATCTTCCACCTGTTGCCACTGCCAGCATGTCAGAGGCTGCTGAGGTTGCTTCGCGGATCCATGGACTCGTCTGAGCCTGGGGTCGCGGAGGGATGAGCCCGCTCCCTGCCGAGCCCCATCTCTCTGGGCAGGGCGTCCTCACTGGCCTGGCACCACTGCCAGATTCTGTTTTGCACACTGGTGTTTGCAATCAAAAAGTTCAGCGGTCCTTCCAGTGCGCTTAAATTAGTCCCCATGAAAACCAAATCATTTCATTTGCAGAGAAGGGCTTAATTGCAAGGGGAACGAGGCAAAGGGAATTCTGTTGCCTGTATTCATTTAAGAAAATTACTGTACTTTCCCCTGTCTCCTGAAACAGAAGCAGCTTTGAAACGGGGTTGTGCTCACAGTGGTACCTCCTTGGCCCATGCCCCTCAGGGCCTGTGGTGGGCTGTGGCCCGCGCCTGAGGGAGGCCCTCTGCAGACCAGGCTTTCTCATGGTCGGGCCCAGGCACCTGAACTGACCTGGGTGCGCAGCACTTGCCTGGTCTGCGGAGAAGCCGGAGTCGTGTTGCATCTCTGCAGGGCCACGTCACCCTGGGTTCCATGGAGGCCCTTGGCCCTGGGCTGGACCTCACTATGGGCAGGGAGAGACATCCCTCACTCTTCTTGGAATCCATCCCAATCTGCTCCAAGTCTCACTCGCCAGGCCCCGCAAGACTGCACATCACAGACGCAGCCCCACCCCAACAGCGTCTTCCCAGGGCCTGTCTGGCGGGGGTGGGGCACGCCCTGTACTTCTCCATAGCTTCTTCCAGTACTTGGAGCACTGGAAATGGAACTGAGCGGGTTCCACGCACCGTGCCTGTGTCTCACATGGTCCAGCCTATGCCTCTGCGGCCAGTGTGGAGCTGTTAGCAGCAGGCAGTGGGCATGATGGGGCCCTTGGCAGGTCAGAGGGTGGGTGAGTCACCTGCATCACTCAGATTAAAAATAGAAAAATAAAACCAGAGCAAGAGTGGACAGTAAGGGGCTGGCGAGATGGCTCAGTGGTCTAAAGCACCTACTTGGAACAAGCTCGGCAAAA
>NDGM011032402.1:0-21870 GCA_002564305.1 Octomys mimax
TCCTTCCTTCATTTTGGGTGTCAGGTATTTGTCCCAGCAATGAGAGAAGAGTAGCTAAGACAAAACCCAACTTGAAGAGGCCTGGGGGCTGTAGGCTTTCTACCCTGGGGCTCCTAGTTACCTCTCTCAAGAACAACAGACACCTGACTCTCTCTGAGAGTCCATTATAGTGGATTGCTAACTGGTGGTCAACTTGTTACACCCAGCTGAATTGAACTAGCAGAGTGCTGGGTGTGGGAGGACCACCTGAGGACTGTTGCCAGCAGCGCCAGAGGCAGAACTGGTGAAGCTTTTGCAACGCTGTTAGGGAAGCTGTTTGGAGAAGGTGCTGGAGCCTCATCATGCTGGCTTTCCTGATGAACGTGGATGTTCTTGTTGGATGAGGAGCTCAGGACCTCATTGTTGCTGAGAATGGCTACAGTTCACTTTTGGAGAATTCTGGCCCTCATCTTGAGCATCGCTTCCTGGCTGCAGAGGGTAGGATGATGCACAGCTCAGCCTCCTGGAGAAGCTTGTTGTGTTGGCTTTCCCAATGGGAACTCAACTTTCCTCATCATTGGAGGAGCACGGCGTCTCACAGTTGCTGAGACTGGTTGTGGCATTTGTCAGGGGAGCTGTGGTGCTTACCTTGAGCACTGCTGCCTGGCTCCAGTTCAGATCCCTCAGCCTGACAGCACAAATCCTTCACCACTGACCTTTGGGCCTGTCCAGAACAGAGTCATGAAGCAGACCTGCAAGAGACATTGTTGTGAGCTCTAGGCCTCCAGTTGGACTTTGTGGGAGGCATTGTTATGAACTCTAGGCTTTTCAGCTGGACTCAAGCAGGATATTATGATTCAGGATTCTTTGGTTTTTAATATGTGGAGAGATTTCCTGCACTCTTTATATATGATTCGTTGGGTGCTTATGAAATAATCTTATAAAGTGCATCCTGTATTGTACTGTTCTCCTTGCAAAACCCCAAACCATAACACCCACTGCCACAGTGGCTGATTCATACTTTCAAGGAAACATCATTTTATAAACTACGATGACTAGATTCAAGGATATAATTACTACAAGGAACATATAGAAGAACTCTTTGAAGCAGAATTACTGAAACAAAGATGCAAAAATAAACATGTTGCATACACTTAAGGAAATATTAGAAGAATTCTTAGTAATATGAAGAAAGTAACAAACATCCCAGGTAGATATATCACATCAAAAAGATATACTTAGCCCAGGTTAAAAAACACATTCAAGGGGCTGGCCAAATAGCTCAGCAGATTAAAGCACCTGCAAGCAGGGGCCAGGGGTTCAATCCCCAGGCCTGCTGTGCTGGCCCTGCCCCTGGGGCGAGCTGAAACAGCAATTGAGACTGGGTGTGGTGGCGCATGCCTATAATCCCAACTCTTGGGAGGCTGTAAATGGGCAGATTACTATGAGCCCAATCTAGTAGTTAGACCCTGAATACCCTGATTCCTTTCCCTAAAATACAAAAAGAAAAAACACATTCAATACAAATAATTCTTAAGCTTGGGGTGGGAGGTAAGGGTCTGCCAGGCAGGCAGGCAGGCAGGGAAAGGAAATACAATTTCATGCAGGAAAAAAAATGCGTGGATGCTTGAATAAAATTGATAACCATGATGCAGGAATACCATGTAGTCTATAGAGTTTCCAGAGTAATGACCGTTTAAAGGAGATTCAGAATGGCCAGTGTCAAAAGGCAACCAAAGATCAGACCGGTAAGCATCTTGGGTGGCACACAGCATCGTTTGCCCCACTTTGCATGTGAGAGAATTTAGTCAAACTCAGATTAAGTGAGCTGCCCCAGGTCAGGGCTTCACACTGGAGAGCTCTTATCTTCCCTTCCCACTTCCCATTCAAGGGAATCTCAGAGATTACTCAGTTTAAAGGTTTCAGTGTTTGGAAATGTCAGTTAAAAATTTAAAAATTCAATGACAGGGCCAGCGAGGTAGCTTAGCAGACTAAGCACCTGCTTAGGCAAGACCAGGGACGGGGATTTGATCCCCGTCACTATATGCCATGCTGGCCCTGCCCCCATACACACTGAGCTAACCACTGAGTCCAGGCATGGGTTGCCCACGCCTGTAATCCCAGCTCTGCGGAGGCTGAAAGGAGAGGATCACAATGAATCTGAGCTGCATAGTGAGACCCCATACCAAATATATATATATTTAAAAGATGAATGAGATGGGAGAGTAGGTAGGAGATGAATTCAGGATTGAGTGAATTTTCGATGCAGTGGACAATAAGACATTTAACATTAAAAATAGGATAGAGGCTACGGATAGAAATGTGGGAGGCATCGGTATATAGGGGGAGGTATATTGTTGGGAAAAATGGAGCTGCAGCGGTAACATCCCCCATAGTGTTAGCCAACATTTTCTCAGGACAGGGCCACAGAGATAGCTCAGTAGAATAAGCACTTGCCTGGCAAGCGCAGGGTCCTGAGTTCAATCCCCAGTACTGAAGCAAACAAACAAACATTTTCTCAGGACAGAAATCCAAACCAAGAGGAGGCACTGTGAATTCCACGTACTCAGGAAAGAGTCCTTTTGTTCAGAAGACAGATGCTATCACCCCACCCTTATAGGTAAGGAAGCTAAGCCTTAGAGAGGCTAAGTGACTTACTCAAGTGACTGGCACGATGCAAAGCTGGTGTTCAAAGCAAATGCAGGTGCCAACAGATGGAAATGGAACGAGAGTGAATGCTGAGTGCCCAATAAACATTTCTCTCTTGCTGTTTCAGAGCCCAATGCTCAGAGAAGGTCAACTGTTAGAGTTCATGACCTCTGTCCTAAATCCCATGGGAACTGAGCTGGGCATACGATGGGGAAGAAGCAGTCCCATACGCACTGTGAAGCAGAAGCACTGGGTTCCCACCTGAGCTTGGCCATGCTTGAGGCACTACTGTGGCCGAGTCATGTCCCTTCAGTGGTCCAAGTTCTCTCTGCATATGGAAGTCTCTGGGATCCCAGGACTCTGCACTTGGCTGGAAGTGAGGGGTTTCCCTTCAACCCCAAGGCCCACCCACCAAGGCTGGCAGCATCTATTTCTCTCCTCAAGTTGCCTTTCCTCCCCTCCATTCATACCAGCCATTCCAGCTTCAGCTTCCCAGCTGAGGGCCGGGTGTGAACTGTTTGAAAAGACATATGGCATCCCAGTGCAGCCGAGAGTCCAATCTCAGGGGAAACCATTGTTCATTCATCTGGACCAAGTGACATTCTTTATGCAAGAATAACTCTTGATTAAAGGGTGAGTTTTAATGGAAACTAATTAGGCAAACTCTTTAGCCTGGGCATAATGATCAAATGAGCTGTCACACTGTACCTGATACAATGATCTCACTCGCTACAAGATTTTATTCCTTAGCAATTACACTCCCACATGGCACTGCGTGCCGTTATTGCCTGGAGCACACATGTCAAATTAAAGAGCAACTTATGCACCTGATATTTAATTATTGCCTAGTACTACAGACACCCAGGGAATGTCAAAGTGAGCAGTCCTGCTTGGGAGAAAGAAAACTGAAATCTTCTGCTAGGGAGTGAAAAAAATAGGGATAAAATATGTATAGGCTACTACAGTTTCGTCTTCAGCCACCTTACAATTCACAATTATGAAACCTCCTCTCCCCAACCTTGAATAATTCACCATTTTTTTTCCTTCTCTAGAAAAGTCAGTAGAATCAGGGTTGTAGGTGCAGGCACCAGGCCCTACTGGTGTTTGCTGACCTCTGGGAATGATGTGGGCTAGATTTGGCCAACGTTGAGCCCTTCCTGCAAGTGGTTCTTCTAACAGGCTCTGACGGAAAAGGGGTCTCCTACGTTGCCCCAGCCCAAAGGGCAATGTTTACCCTGGAGGCTGAGCCCTCAGCCAACACCCTCTTGTGCTTCATTCACATTTGATCACAAATTTAAAACTTGCCCAGTTTCCCTCAGCGCACTTGTCTAAAAGCTTGGAAAGTGAGAAGCCATTGAAATGTTACGTTCTCAACTTTGTGCATTAGAATGATCTTTTCAAACTTTTCAAACACACTGATAGTTAGAGCACCATTCCAGACTAATTAAATTAAAATTTGGCAGCATCCATTTTTCTCCTTGTGTTGCTTTTTAAAGCTTCTCAGATGTCTGTGGTGTTGAAGCCAGGTTGAGCACCGCGGGTTTGAAGAATGAACAGCCACACACAGGAGGTGCTTAGAGTCACAAGGCTTTCTACTGAAACAACAGGCACTCAGGGCTTGGTGCCGGGGCACGTGCTGTTCTCTCCCCTGGCACGGTCTTCCCCTGCCCTCCTTCTACTCAGGAAAACTCCACTTATCCTTCAATGTCAAGTACAGATGTCACTTTCCCCTGATTTCCTCAGGAAGAGTTGCTTCAGTGCCTGTCAGGAGCCAGACACAAGGCTTGCTTCTCAAAGGATCATTAAATCAAACTGCCCTCCTCAGTGGGGGCTCAAGAAGGGAATTCCTGTGTCTCAAGCAACCATCTGTGTCCCCCAGCTGAGAAAATTCTGAGAGTATCTCAGTCTCCTTTGCTCCAGATAAAGAAATTCAATTACCGGTTATCAGAATTGTACCGCCTAATACTAAAAGGCCTTAATAAGAGTGCTTTGTATTTAGTAAACTGCACAGCTTGTGAAAACCCCCTCCAAACATCTGGCAGGAGGCCCAGCAGAGGTAAGGCTGGAACCTCTAATGATGGCAACATGTAAACAACTGTTTTGTTTCCACTGATAGTTATTAACTTCCAGTGTCAGCCTTATCCCCAGAGGTCTGCTTCCTCAGCCTTGCAGGGGGTTCTGGGAAACAGCAGCTGGGGTGAGGCCTGTGCACCCAGGGAGGAGGGAGAGGGAGACAGAATGCTCCCATGGGGACAGGACAGCAGATCTACCCTCCTTTTAGGGATTTTGATGGGAGGTGAGCTCAGACTCTCACTATGTTATCGGCTTGTCTTTTGACCTAGGACAGCAAATCTCAGTTTCTATAGATTTCAAGGTATGGAAACAGGACATGGGACAGTGTTAGAAATCATTCAAAGAATGTGCTAACAAGGGTTCTGATGCAGCAGTGCCTTAAGAAAGGCTTCGGAGAAGGAAATTTCTTCCAACTGGGATTTAGAAAGGTCAGAGGACTCTTTGCTTACCTCAGTGACTACCAGCTATTTACCTCACCCCCACTGGCCCGAAGTTGGTGACATGTGTGTACATGAACACATACATAAAAGCTCACATAGGACAGCTGGCTCTTTATCCCTTATGACCATTAGCGAATACTGGGCCTAAGCAACCTTTCATACCCTAACTCACATGTAAACAGCAATTCATTCCATAACTACCCATTAACTGAGTAGGTAGTATATCCCCAGCACTGTGCACTCCAAGCTGATGCTGAGGTAGGCACACAGCTCTGAGGGGACACTAAGGCAGATGTTAGTAGGAGGATTTTATTAAGGGCTGTGTTTAGGATCCACATCTGTGGACAGGAGGCATTCTGGACTGAACTGTATTCTCCCTAAACGTATATGCTTATGCCCTAACCCCCAATGCGACTGTATTTGGAGCTATGGCCTTTAATGGGGCCATTAAGGTTCTGTAAGGTCATGGGGTGATCCAATAGGTCTTGTGGCCTTAAAAGAAGAGATCAGAGATGCACAGAGGAAAGACTATGTGAAGACACAGCAAGAAGGCCGGGAAAAGGGGCTTTATCAGAAACCAACCCTGCTGCACTCTTGCTCTCAGACTTCCAGCCTCCAGAACTGAGAGCATCACCATCTGTTGTGTAAGCCACCCGGTGCTGCAGCAGACTAATTCAAGAGATAAGGGAAGCAGCAAAGTGGAGGCAAACACTGAGCTCCAATGCAGGCTCAATTCCAACCTCAGATGGCCCCGCAGCAGCTCCTGAGGCGGGCTGGCCTCTCAGTCATGTGAAGTTGGAGTGCAGGGCTGGCCAGGCGCTCAGGACTGCTGCATCTTCAGGCGCTGGAAGCAGCTGCCTCTGAGAAGAGGCATCATCCTGGAAGGGCAGTCACCTTCTACTGAGTCAGGCCTGTGGACCACGTTTCCCAGCAACTCATCACAAATGGGAAGCAAGGAGCTCTGGCCCCTCCGCAGAGCCCACTGTGTGCCCCAGGCACCGCTCGTGTCATCTTAGTTGATCTTCACAGTGCCCCTTGTGAGATGATACTGATTTCACACAGAAAGTTAAACGACTTGTCCAAAACCACAGCGCTGACAAATAACAAAGCAGAAATTCAAGATGCAGCTCTTTTCCCCAAAGATCACTGTCACCTTGACGTTCTGCCTTCTTATAGGAAGTGGTAAAGATTTCTTGCAAGAAGCACTCTCTGCCCACCCCGCCTCTAGCAGTTAACCGACCCCATGGTACCCATAGATCTCTCTTCAAAGCCTGCATCCCATTGCCTTGTAACAATCCTATCAAGCAACACTTCTTTATCATTACCTTGTCCCAGGCACCGTTCCAGCACTTTTCATATATGATTCATTTAGTCTTTCCAATAGTTCTCAGAGGTATTATTCCCACCATTTCTACTGCATTTATTTTATTTTACTGTACTGTTTTCAGACAAGAATTTGTTATGTCACTAGAGTCAAGCAATCCTCCAACTCCTGTGTAGTTGGGACTACAAGAAGCATACCACCACACCCAGGATCATTCTAGTTTTATTAATGAAAAGGCTATTATTCAATAATGTTCCCAAAGAGACCTCAACAGGATTTGAATGTAGGAGGTCTGTGGAAGAATATGACCAAGACTTGATCATCTTTTCCACCCCAGTGCATTACTTGGGACTGACATATACCAAGTTCTTTGTAAGATTTTCCTAAAAAAACTTAATGATGCCTTGCGCAGGACTATTTTGAAAAAAAAATTCTATTTGATTTCTATGAACAAAGCTCATAAGAAAAGACAGACACATAAAATATATTTTCTCTATGGAGACATTAATGGGCAAATTTTAACTCTTACTGTCTGCAAATGAATAGGATATCATTTTGTTTTGTTTTGCTTTGTTTTGAATGTATTTAGCACAGGGTCTATAGGGTCTCACTACACAGATCAGACTCGTAGTGATCCTCCTGTTTTCAGCCTCTCAAATGCTGGGATTACAGGAGCACACCATCATACCCAGCCTCAATCTCCCTCTCAGTGGGCCCTGGGTGCAGGGCCAGCACGGCATGCTGGGAATCAAACCCCGGTCCCTGTGTCTGTCTAAGCAGGCACTTTAGTCCACTGAGCTATTTGGCCAGTGCTGTTTTGCTTTTGTTTTTAAGACAAGGTCTTGACATCATCCTCTCCCTGCCTCTGCCTCCCAAGTCCTTGGAATTGTAGGTGCATCCCACTGTGATTGGCTCTCAGAATGTGACTTCCTGCTGCTGTCCTTGAGGTCTGATCCAGTCCACGCCCCAGGCATCACCATAACGCAATATCTTTCCAGGGTTATCATAACAAATACTAGGTGAAAAGACCTCCCATGACCACTGCAACATTTGAATAGAAACCCAAATAACAAGAAGTAGTCCATGTTTTGACAGTCTGGAAGAAGAGCATTTCAGGAAAGGGAAAAGGGGGCACAAAGGCCCTGGGGCAGAACTAAGCTGTCCCAAGTTCCCTGGGACAGAACATAGACCAGTGGAGTTGGGGTGCATGAATGAGGGCGCTAAAGGAGAAGAATGGGAGAATGATAAGTCCTGGGAAGTAGGAGGGAAAAGAAAGACCACCTAGGTCTTTACAGGCATGGCAGGAGGTTTGATTTTCATCTCCAGCTGAACAGGGACCCACTGAAGAACACTAAGAAAGAAGGAAATGGGCTATGACTTCTGGGCTTAAAAGGTCATTCTGGCTGCCAAATGAAGAATGAATTATATGTTACAGAAGTGGAGGCAGACAGGTACGATCCACTTTTTGTTGGGTGTCTGCCCGAGGGATCCAAGCTGTGTTCCCAGCCCCAAAGTTCCTGCTTGGCATCCCAGATCCCTGGTTCCTTCCACTTCTACCCTAAACCCCCTCTAGACTCACCCTGCCTTGCTGGTAGCTGCTTTGGCCTTCCTTGTACAGCTTGTACTGTGCTGTACAAGCCCAGCTGGTTTCTGACTCAGATGGCTCACTTGGATCACCAAAAGGCAGCATTTGGCTTGTAAAAGTCACTTTTAAAATCCAAACCCTTGGGGGTGGGGAGATAGCTCAGCAGTCTAAGCATCTGCCTGGCAAGCCAAGGAACTGGGTTTGATACCCAGTACTGCATGCTGTGCTGGCCACCAAGTCCAGGTATGGTGGTGCACACCTGTGATCCCAGTGCTGGTGAGTCTGAGACAGGAGGATCACTACAAGTCCAAGCTGCATAGTGAGACCCTGTACCAAATTACTTAATTAATTAAATAAAATCCAAACACTTGGCAAGATCCATGAAAGCAGAACAAGAGTTGACACTGCCTAACAAGTCATGCAGAGCAGGAGCCCCATAGATGCAGGTCATGTGGTATGCTGCGTGCTTACTGTCAGGCTAAGATGAAGGCAGTCACGACCGGTGGAGGAACCATAGGCCAAGTCCCCAGGAGCCGCAGGCCAGCACATCACACAGCCTGTCCTCCAGGCTCCACACTGGCTGGAGGACAGCTGCCCACAGGCTCATTCCTGGATCAGCTAGGGCCCACCGGCTGCCAGGGTAGTTCGTCAGCAGCCTGATGTCACACATCTGCAATTAGGTAATTTGTATTCTAACTGTTGCCTTCCAGCTGTACTGAGAGGTCAAAACTTTATTTCATATGAAGTTGCTTATGCACGGGCATAAAGCTCACAAAGGGGTAGTGATCATGAACAGGGCTTAGAGGTCCACAAGGGACCCAAGACAGCCTCAATCTCCATATGGAATGGATCCAAACTGACAAAGGATGTGTGAGTGTAAGACTTTCAGCACACCAGGAAGGGTCTGTGGGTCTGTTGCTGTCCTAAATCATTCTAGTACCAACTTATCTAGATTCAAGTCAGAACTAGAGCTTGATTAGAACTAGATGTAGAACAAAGTTATTTCTTTGAAGCTCTTCTCTGTCTTTTTAACTCCTTTTTGATATCTCTATATAATATGCAATGTTTGATTCTACTCTTATTGAAATTTTTAAAGGAGGCCACCCCTCATGCCTGGGCCTGGCAATGGGACAAGAAAGGATTTTAGAGGATGAACACAAGGTCTGAATTCATAGACTTGGGTTCTGTTATCATATTTTCCACTTAGTTACGTTACCCTAAATCATTTACATCACCTCTGAGTTTCAGTTTCCTCATTCATAAAATATAACCACAAAATTGCCCTTTTTGACAGGGTTGTTCTTAAAGGATAAAAATGACAACACTCCTAGAGACTTAGTTTTAGGTACTCAATATATTGATCCATTTAAACTCATCAACACTTCTCTATGGTGGCCACTAGTGACACCTAGTTCATACAATGTAGACTAAGAGGTTGGGAGGTTGGGTCAAGGTCACAGAGCTGATTAGCAGAGGCACCAGGATTTGAGTCCAAGCAGTTGGAGCCCAGAAGCCAAAGAACCAGCCTAATACCTGGGAGTGGAGTCCTTTTGAGTAAATGGCAGTGCTCCTTGCCTTTCCATAAGCCACGGGCCAACCCTACACACAAACCTTTGTTACCATCACCAGCCCTTGGATATGGCTTGAGGTCCTTATTAAAGGGGGGTAGGGATGACACTGAAGGCCTCAGAAGAGGGGAACAGGGTCTGGGCCCCTCAGAAGCTAGATCCTCTAGCTATGGCAGAGGTAGGTAGAGCTTGTCCCCAAGAGTAGGACTGAAAGAAGAATAGCAGGAAACTGACACAGGAAAGAAGACCACAGACATGCGCCCCATGACACCAGGGCACATCTAGGCCCTTCTGGACTACTGCTGGGATTCCAATGAATAAAGCACAAAGAAGAAAATCCAGGAAGCTCACCCTCAAATGAGGCTTAGACTAAGGAGGCAATGAGCTCTGGGCCAGTTGTGCTCAAGTTTTCTTCTCGGAGGTCACTTGCCATGATCGCTGCTCCATGTTGCACGGAGGCTCAGGTTTAGACAGAGAACCTGGGAGACAGGGCTTGGATGCCAGAGCCCTGGCTTGGCCCCAGAGGTCTATGGCTTATCCCCAGTTAGAGCCTTCCGGCCCTAGTTGTTCCCACATGAAAAATGAGGAGGTCAGTTAAACACATTTTGTAATGTCCCTAACATCTTGAAAATTCCAAGTCCTCAAGCCTCACTTCACCTACAGCCATAGACTAATATCCTCAGGGCAGAGCGATTTCATTTAGGTTAAATGATTCCCTGCATATAAACAAGAGTGAAACAAAGGCCCCCTTTCTCTGAGTTGTTAGCCTGCGTGAACACACACACACACACACACACACACACACACACACGCTTGTGCACCCTTGTAATGCTTATACAACCCACCCCCACCGCAGTCACGCACAAAGGCACACACAGGCACAAACACCTGGACTCTCTAAGCTGCTCCTTCCCCCCACCCCCAGTCCCCACCCCCCCAACTCCCCTGCTGTGGAGCCAAGGGGACCCTGAGCACCACAGTCTGTTACCTAACCTGATGGACTGGTGCCACCCAATGGTCAGGATTAGAAGTGCAGGGTTGAATCCAAGACCCTAAAGGCACTGGACAGAGCCCAGAGCCATTCAATCCATCCCTCTCTTTTTTGAGGCTGAATCCAAAGCTACTTTAGGTGGATGAGGCTGCCTGTCATCTTAAAATCTTTCAAGTAACTATGTCCTTATATCACACCTGTAGTTTTTTTTAAAAGATCTCAAGGTTGCCACTAACACTCAGAGCAACCTTGTTGGGTTGAGCTAGAGTACAAGCATGAGGCGTAAACTGTGTGTGCTTGGGCACCATGTAGCAGCTTTATCTGTGACATCTTCTCCATATTTGCACCTACTATCTACACAAGACGTATATTATTGTCTTCATTTTAAAGAGCTACCATCAAGAGAAGAGGACTCTCAGACACGACTCCAGCTCTAACTCCAAAGCCAGTGCTCTTTTCAGCAGCCTTTTGGACATACTGGATTTCAGTTTTGTCATTTGTACATGCTTAGTTGTGATCACTCATTCAATCATTCATTCCTTCAGTGAACACTGAGTGAGCACCTACAATGGGCCAGGATCTGCATTAGAGGGTGGGAACTGGGCAAGCACCAGGGTGTGGCCCTTGCTGCGAAGGATCCCTTAGTCTTCTAGAATCAGTAACCTACAGGTCCTCTTAAACCCTGCCTTGAAAAACCTTACTTCTCTGCCAAATTCTATACAGGCCTGGAGGAGATTTCTGGGGGAGAAGAGTTCACAAGCTGTAGCTTGGAGCAAGAAAGGCGCCCAGTCCTCGAGGGAGGCAAGCAATCGCTGCCTTTGCTCAAGTGTCTGCTGATGCACATCTTAGAAGTCTGGGGCTGCCTCCTTGCAGGGCCCAGATACACCTGAGAAGGAAGGGTGGCATCTGGGATGATCTGGCTTCACAGCAGTGTTCTTTGTGCTGCCGCAGAGAGGTCAGAGCAGAAGTAAACCAGTGGGGAGAGCTGGAAAGTGAAGCGGTAGAACAAAGCCTTGGTTATAATTCTGTAGCTCATTATTCTGACCCTGAAGGCCCTGTGACCTGACCACAACTCGTGTCCCTTGTTGTCTCTTTCCAGCTGCCCTTTGGTCCCTTTTTAGGCCCCAAACACCCCATAGTTTATCAGTTTAATTCTTTGTCTCTCTCTCACTCTCTCTCTCTTTTTTTTTGTGGCCAGCTCGGCTCGCCCTATAAGTGGGTCTGGTGCAGCATGTGGTGCCAGGGATCGAACTGTGGGGCCTGCACTTGCCTAAGCTTGCCTAAGCTTTAGACAGCTGAGCTATCTTGCCATCCCTGACTTATCTCACCAGCCCTTCTTACTAAGTAACAGACAAAGAAATAGAATAATGGAATGTCAAGTGCTAGAAGCCATCATTCAGCCTCAACTGTATGGATGAGAAAAATAGGTCTACAAAGAAAACGGACAGGTCCGAGATTACAGAACCAGCACATAGCATAGAATGACCAATAGAAAGACTGGATCTAGAATTAAAATAAGCTGTTCTGACATAAGGACTATTTTCTACTTTCTTTTTCTTTTACACCTGTAATTACACACTAATGAGTCTACTCCAATTCTAAGATACCATTTTATCCTTCCTCTCGTCTCTAATTCCCCAGTTCACATCCTAGTAGCACATAAGCCCTTTGGAAATAGAAAATATCTTTACTTTTTCCAAGGTTCTAATTCTAACACAATAATTAACCTATAAATTCTTAAAGTGGATGGATGGATTGATGGATGAATAGACTGACAGAAGGATAGATATAGATACACGGTATGTGGAACAGTGAGTCTTTTATACTGGATGACTTTATTTATATTGCAGTTTTCTATCTCCAACAACCTCCACAAGCTGGCCTATTTTCCACAATCAGAGTGACCCTTTATGAAAATAAACCTGAGTCCTTTTCTTCCCTGGGCAAAGGTGTTTAAAGACTTTCTTGTCATCTAATGTGTAAGTCAAGACTCATTACCATATAATGCTATATGCATGGCATTTGCCTTCCACACCAATCTTATATGCTGAGAAGATGATATACACACCCTAAATTCAAGAAAGACCTGACAAGTTGGCATCCCCTGACTAAGCCTGGTCTGCCTCATCCCTTCTACAGTGGTATCTCATGACCTCTGCTTGGACACTACAATGGGACATTTGTGTTCATCTCTTCCAACACATTCTTAGCCACAAACCTTACATACAATACAGTACATGCTCATTTGGTATTTGTGAAGTGGACATACTTATATCGTATGTTCCAATTACTTCTGGAAAATGTATTCATATTTTATTCTAAAACCAGGTAAATCACTTTCTAGATCATTATAAACAGGAGCCCTACAGGAACTGGGAACAGCATCTCCAAAGAGCCAAAATTCTAGCACAGGTATAAGATTGGATGGTAGGCTGGGGAGACGCTTGACGGTCAAAGCTCCTGCCTGGCAAGCACAAGGACATGAGTCTGATCCCTGGCACCACATGCTGTGCTGGCTGCTGAAACTGGGATTGGTGACATGTGCCTGTAACCCAAGTGCTGGGGAGGCTGAGATAAGAGGATCACGATGAGCCTGAGTTGTGTAGTGAGACCCTGTACCAAATAAATAAATAAATAAATAAATATTGGATTGTAGAGCTACAAAGTAGTGTTTATGCAAGAGGACATCTCTCAGAGACAAAAAGTATCCAGGAAAAAGAGGTAGCTGTCATGGATGGGAGCATTAAAGAGTCAGATTTGGATCAACATGAAGATCTTTTGAATGGTGAGAGCTGAGCCACAAATGAGTTCCCTCTCAGGAGAGAGTGAAGCTTCTTGTCTTACAGGTATCTAAGTAGTGGGCATAGATGACCACTAAGAACACACCTGAGGATTTGGGTATTATGTAGAGAATGGCAGCAAGAATCAAATCATGTTCAACTGCAACACTGAGACTCTATGATTTCATCAAACCTCCAGGACTGACCCAAGCAAATTACCAAAAATGAAAGTTGACATTTACGGCTCAATTTCTACCCTTCACTTCAGTGTCTGCTCTCACCCTGACCCTCCAAAAATCTCTGTCATCACAATGTTGCCTGGGATAGGTGATACCCTTGGTGCACTGGTGCCCCTCTCAGATTCCTCATCTTGTCTCTAGGTCACTTGCGTCTCAAGTGTGTAGTTCACCCATACAATAAACTTCCAGAGAATCCTAGTGGAGTAGAGGCCCAGAGGCCCACGCAGTAACTCACTCACTGTAGTGCAACTTTCTTCAATCTGTAGATGTTACCATGGAGACCATGGAGCTTACACTCAACTGGCCTTGCAGTCTTCCCTGAGGGTCAGGTGGGCATGGAAGTGGGTCATGGAATACATGGCCTTGAGGTCCTACTATGGCCCCTTCTCCCTTCTGCTCTGGCACTCTTCTCCTATGTGCTTTCCAGCTACTGTAAAGTAACCAATTTTTCTCTGCTAAGCTTTGATACCTTGTCCCTGAAACAACAGATGGGAGCCTTGAGCAAATTGAACCTTCCCATTTACTGTGTGGCTGTTGGGTCTCAGCAACAAAAAAGCTGACTGATAGGTTAAAATGGATATCTGGTGCACATCCACACTACCCAGCATTTCCTGGCATCCCTCTTCAGATAACTTACCAACTTTTTGTCTCAGGGTCATCATTGTGGAATTCAACCTGTTCTTTATATTGAGGAACCAAACTATCACCTTTGTGGTTGATCAGCACTAGATAGAAAGCCCACTTCAACCGTGGGCAAGCAAATAAACCTATATGAACCCTTCTGAACAAGAAATGATAGGTTAAAAACTACTTGCCAGATTTCATGGCATTGTGATGAAGATCTCTATAGGAATTATCACAGGATGAGAACTTCCAGAACTACCTAGGGAAGGCCTAAGTCCAATGTCAAATGTCTTTATGAGAGACAGAAGACTCAGAAAAAAACACCTGCAAATGATCAGGGAGGGACTGGAGTTTTGCAGACATGAGCTAAGGAACTCCTGTGACCACTGAAAAATGAAAAGGCCAAAAGAGATTCTCCCCAAAACTTTAGAGTTTAGGCCAGTTGAGTGGAAGCTCCATGGTAACACCCACAGACACTGAAGAAAGCTGGGCCCTGGGGACACCTTGATTTTGGTAGTCTGATCTCTAGAACTGTGAAATAGTACAATTCTGTGGTTTTAAGCCACCAAATTTGTGATGATTTCTTATAATGTCTCTAGGAGACTACAAAAGATATTAATATCCTTGTTTATAGCTAAGACTTCCAAAAAGTGAATGACCCAGAGTCACTCCATCTGAGTATGGTAGAGCTTAGATTCAAACCCAGGTCTACTTGAATTCACAACAACCACTCATAATCACCATATCAGGGGAAATAAATAGAGCACTATGCCTAGCACAGGGCCAGGCACAGGATAGATGTTCATAGAGGATTAATTCATTCATTTTACCCAAACTTTCCCTTCCTGTCATTGCCAGATGGTCAAGAGTTAATCAGACGATTGTGTTCCTGTTGACCCAAGAACTCCTGCATCAGCCTTCCTGGAGCGGACTTCTATCTGGGCTACAATTAAGCATGTCTAGAAGGCCTTTAAGGATCAACTTGTCTGGTATTTCAGCACCATGGCAGCTGGTGGAAAAGATAGATTGGGGCCTGTGCCTTGAGTTAATGTCAGTCTGAATTGAAGATGTGCCAGCCTCATCAGGACAGATTCTTTAATTAACCTGCTAATCCTGTCAGGCACTGGGTTCACTTTCCTTCCCCAGAAATGTGTTATGTGTCTCTTCTTTCACCACTTTGTCATTTGCTCTATTTCAGATTCAAGGTGTCCTTTAAGCTGTGCTGCAGAAGACTCTGTCCTCCAAGTCAACAGCTGTTGGAAAAGTGGTCCCTCAAACACCATTTTATTGCTTAACCATCACATTTTTCACCCTTTGCCTGTACATAGCAAGGAATAAAACTATTTTGATGTGATAAAGATGTATTGTGCTAACTACAGAGTGTCTAGCCTTATCCTACGCATTGCTTTGAGTAGACAAAGGTGCAAATAAGAGCTGAGTCTTGCTTGTAGGCACAGCCTTTTGGGGGCTGGGGTGAGGGGAAAAAATGAGTATTGTGCTTCCCAATCTTTTCACTTTGCAATAAGCACAAAATGATAATAACTTTAAAGGTAGATGGGGGTAAATTTGTAAGGCTGCTTGAAGTCAAAGGAAATGAGCCCAGGAGCCCCAGATCCTGAGACCCTACCAAGTGGCCACAGAGACAGTATCTCGTGTTCCCATCCATTTTCTGCAGCTCTAACTGAATAGCATAGGCTGAGTAGTTTGTAGAGAATAAGAAGTGCATTCTGCTCATAGTTTTGAAGGCTGCAAAGCTCAAGATCCAGCAGCCATACCTGTGAAGTCCTAAGGGATAAAGGCACTGCGGAGGTGGCTGAGCATATCACAAAGCAAAGCAAAGCATCCTAGCTCAGATCTCTCCTCTTTTTATGAAGCTCTGGCCAGCGGGGTTGGGGCTCTGACTCTATGGTCATGTTTAACCTCAATGACCTCCCTCAAGTATCATCTCCAAATACCATAATGAGATTGTTGCCACCCTCTTACCACCTCATCATATTGCTTCAATGTCACATGAGCCTTGATGAGGATATTCTACCTCACTTTGCACACAAGTAATCACTCAGTTGGAAAAGATGTGCCACAGAGAACCTGAGCTCTAATCTTTCCTCTTTGCAGGTTTTTGTGTTCAACAAATGGTCCTACAGCTAAAACCTAAGTGTGGCAGTACTTTTGACATCTGTGGAACGCAATATGTCAGTGAGGAACATTTCTTTATCACTTTTCCCCACAATTTTTTCTTTAAAACTTTAGATTCATCTTCTCTTAGACTTCTAGATCAGGCTCAGAAAAACACAAGGAAGAGCAAGAAAAAGTTATTAGGAATGTTCAGAGATAATTGATAATGTGTAGTTTGACAACTTACATGAAGAGTATTGGGGGGGAAGGTTTATGCTTTTCACTATATATATTTAGATAGAGAAACATTCAATCCATAACAGTACTGCAATTCCAGGTATTCCACAACCTGAACAGTTTTGAAAAATCAATGCAACAAAGCAGAAGATAATTAAGCTGTCCTCTGCAAAAGAACCAATTGGAACTATAGAAATTAAATTTTTAATGGATGATGAATGACTGAATGAAAACTTGAAATTTCCTCTCAAAAGATATCCTCGGGCAGGCCAGATAGCTCAGGGGATTAAAGCACCTGCTTATGCAGATCAGAGTGGCTGGGGTTCAATTCCTTGCATGCTATGCCAGCCCTGATCCCGGAACGCACTAAGATGGCAATTGAGACTGGGAGTGGTGGTGCATACCTATAATCCAGTGCTTGGAAGGCTGAAAAACAGGAAGGATCACTACAGGTCTGACCTGTGTAGTGAGACCCTATAGACCCTGTAGTAAATTTTAAAAAAGTTATCCTTGATAATATGCATGGTTTTCTAAGCATTTTTGCCTAGCCAACAGAACATTCTGGGGGAGAGGAAGACACTGAGGACCCCCAATATCTTTGCTGCATTCATATTGACATAACAGAACTCAGTGGTTTGTTACCAAAAATTCACGGCCCTGTCATAAGCCTGAGAAAAACCAGACAGACACAAAATTAAGCCTTTTCTATAATACTAAGATTATTTCAAGTTACAAAGGTCAAAATTTAAGGGCTAAGAGACAAATAATGACATACAATATTTTGTATTTCTCATTGTTTCCCTCTCTATATATTATTTGTTTCCTTCCCTTACTGCCTCTACAACTTCCATCAAAAGAAAAGAAAAGCTAAAGTAATTCTGATATTCCCTAATGCAATATGTATTACTAAAAGTGAAAAAGAAGTTGACTGACATTATGGGACTTTTTTGTTTGAGGTACAAGCAGAGAAGTTTCGTAGAAAGAGGTGGGCTTCTATTTGCTGCAATTTATTTATACATCTGTATCTCTATTATCTATGTTTTTTTTTCTTTCTAAACATTTAAATTTAGGGATTGCTCTTTAAGAAGGACTTACACATGACAGATATTGTGTCACCTCCCCAAAACAGTCTCTACTGCTGCAATTTTTCATATGTAACCAAGCCACACCAAAAGTATTCACAAGGATGTCTCGGTTTGCCAACTATATTAGTCTGCTAGGACTGCCACCACAAAGTATCACAGACAGAGTGGCTTAAACAAGAGCAACCTATTGTCTCAAAGTGCTGGAATGGAAAATCTTATCCCTAAATAAGGTCACATTCTGAGAGACCAAGTGTTAGGACTGCATATGAATTTGAGGAAAATATACTCCTATGTTACCTCTGTCCTTCTACAGTTAACCCTTCACAGGTTTAGGAATCCAAGATCCCAATGTTTAACTAACGTATATAGGTTGGCCAACTTCAATCTATTTCAGTGATCTAGGATTTCACATTGCCAAGCCTGCACTGAGAAGATAAACCAAACGTTGAAATCACATCAGCAGCCCAACTCTACTGTCTTTTGAACTGTCAAGGTTGTTATATGTAGGTATTGAACAATGGTAAATTCTTCTTTCATTTCTCAATTTCCTAGGCTAATGTTTTCTTGTTCGAGGGGTCAAAGGTCTGTAAGAGTACAGGCAAGGTCTAAGAACATGGCCCACTGACATAAGCACCTGCCTGGTATGCACAAGGTTCTGAGTTTGATCCTTGGTACAAAGAAAAGAAAAGAAAAAAAGAGTAGAGGCTCCAACTCTCATGGCACTGAAGCACTTGACATCCTCAACTGTAAATAACAAGGTGTATGAGATGTAATCCTAACAAAGTTTGGGCTGAAATCAAATCCATCCTTTTATCTAAAAGGCGTCAGGATTCTGTCTCAATCCCAAGTCCAAAATAAGCCTTCGATTAAAATCACTCGGCTTAAAAAAATTACCTTTCATTATGCTGCATTTCCTCATTTTTCTTCCATATTGAGAGTGACAATTTCCATTTGTGATCATCAGCCACAACATAGATGCAAATGGGCTAAGTAAAATTAGGTGTATCGGAGCAACTGTTTTATAAAAGACTATTTTACATCCTAACCCAGCAAGCGGAGAATTACTCCTGCTCTATGTACTATATGCAAATGCTCAGATTATAGCTAATTATATTGTTGCAAAGCAGAGCCAAGAAACTGCTACAATACTCCCAGCCTCCTTGGGGAACACGCATGAAAGAACTTTTTTTTTTCCTTTGTAAATTACACTATGATATAATTGGGTCTCGCTGTTCACGTAACACTGCACTCAGGGGTGGTGCAAGAGAAATGAACAATGTCTTACTAAGTCCCTGTTAAGATCATTAAATGTAGATCACAACACTCTAGCAGACTTCCAAATCTTAATGTGTCACAGTAACAAAACTGGAAAAAGAGAACAGTGACAAGTTGCGTCACATAATTTTTCTCTTACAATGGAATTTAAGGTAATAAAGTGTTAATGAATTCGGCCCCGTGTAGTTGGCATTGCGAGAGAAATTTTTTCTTATTTTTTACTACATTGTAGGAAAAATTGTCATATTCTGTTAGGCAGCTGTTTAGAGAAAAGCTTTGACAGTGTATAATTGACTCTATTTTTACTGCATTTTCATACGGCATTGTTAGGATTATACACTGTACTGGGTTCTGTTTTTCAGTTTTACACACTAAGAAAATTTCCCCTAGGATAATTTCTCACTGGAGAGCTGTCCAGTCAAAAATGGCACGTCACCAGCCTCTCCTCTTGGATAGCTTGGCGGGACTTATTTGAATTACGGGGGTGCTTCCAGGGAAAAAGGACCTGCGAAATTAACCCCTTCCTCCTACCAATAGAGGCATATCTAAGTGTATTTCTGAAATTATACACTCATGGCCATCAGAATGGCCCCAGAGGTTTATTCTGGGAGGTGAGGTTGTAGAATTATGGGTGATTTTTCCTATTTAGTTTTCTCTTTTGTTTTTATATTTGTCTTTTTTTTTAATCTTTCCTTTTGTCAGTGGTATCTTTTTCACTGGAAAATGGGGGGGGGTGGTTTGTTTCTAATGTCAGCTCTTCCGGCTCGGGTCACAATGCTCCTTTCCTTCTCTCTTACCGAGTAGGTGTTGCAAACACACTTGACCATTTTATAGCTATGATTTTGTGTGCCTTAAAATTGACTTCCATTCTACTTCACATTCAAATCAATGCGTCATAGGTTCTAAGAAAATTATCTCCACATTTCTCTCCCTTCTTCTTAGCTCTGACTGTAAAGTTGTAATATTGCCATATGGTTAAAAATAGCAGTCATAGTGGAATGACTTAGCAGCTAGTGTGATAGTGGACACGTCCATCAGAAAAGGCGATGACTTCCAATAACTTGTGTTTCCCTGTTGGACACTGACAGTGCTACATACCATGGCCTTCTGGGGTCAGAGAGACTTATATAGTTGTCCCTGCTGCATTGCACACTGACCAGGTTTCTTAAGCAGGTTAACCTCCTGGAGTTCCTTGAAATGGTACCAATCTTCCAGGATACTGTGCAGGTTCAATGAGAACTTGTAGTTTTGAGGCATTTAGCAACATGCCCCACATATGGTGCACATTTAGTAAGTGATTGCTCCAGCTCTTGTGATCCACACTGGACAATGACTCAATGCATTAATTGTTGTAATGAAAAAGGAGTCTAATACTCTGTCTTGATGACTCTCACACCACAACCCCAACTGTGCACCTCCCCTTGTCTCTTCATAATATTTTTATGAACTTGTTGCTGCTTTCAAATGAGTATAGCAAATGGGAACTGTGTTTAAAAAAATACATGTGTCAATGTCACAAGGTGAAATAGTTATCATTGTGGAGCCCATCACAGCCCATCACATGCACAAGCACACGTACAAATGTGCACACACACATATCTTCATACATGTAAGAAAAATGCATGGCTTGTGTCTGGATTATTCTGTGGCTCTTCAAGAAAAGAAAGGTCACAGTTCTCAGTGTAGAGGTGATCAGGTGATCATACATGGAAGTAAGAGGATGATTTTTTATGCTAGATTATTTTATGAGGGTTTTTTATTGTAGATTAACAGCTACAGCTTGCATACAGCACTGTTGCATGCCCTGTGTGTATAGGAATGGATCGACTCCTACAGGATGGGCAGGATTACAATACCTGCTATACAGGTGAAAAAGTTGACACACAGAAAGGTAAAGTGATTTTCCCAAAGTTACAGAAAATGACAAGTGGAGCTGGAGAGTTCATGCCCCAAACGGCTGGCTTCAGATAATGTATTTTTATTGTTCTATTATGATCTGACATTTACTGCCCATCACTTCTGTGCCAGGCACTCTGTGTTCATGGTAACTCATTGATTCATCTTCGCTCAGTATTATAGAGTTAATGAAGGACATAACCTGGCTCCAAATTTAGGCCTCACTGGTTCTAAAGCTCCAGAATATGTCTCATCACAAGTGAATGGCAGACTTTGGAGAAAGCTCAAGGAGACCCAACAAGAGTGCTGGCTCTCTCAGAAAGGTTTCCGTCCGCACACATCTACACTCATCCTACCTTGATGGGGACCCATGAAACACTTAGCACCTGCACCTCAAGAGTGCTGTGTTCTTGGCATCTGTCACTGGGTCCCATGAGTTACTTGAAACTCATTGATGAAAAACTCAAGTCACTTGGGAACCAGGCTCCTTCTTGTCTTTCCTCATCTGTATCCCTAACACTTGGCACAGAACTAACATTCTCTTGTAGTAGGAGGGTTTCATGTAAAAGCTAAAGAATTGAGTTACCATAGAAAAAGGATCTAGAAAATCTTGGTACCCCACATTCTCACCCTTTGTTCATGCTTTGGTGGATGATCTCTTCCGTAAGGCAGGACCTTGTCACTTTGCATCAAAAGCAAAAGTCACAGAGCAGCAGAGAAAATGCTAGCCCTACAATGACTCCTAGTGAAACCAGTACAGTCAGAGGGCATCATGGGCTCCAGTTTTAAGGTAATTTTATTAAAGGACTCATCCAGCCAAGCATGATTATGTAACCTTACTTTTATTTTTTTATTAATTTTATTGAGAAACAAATACAATGAGACAGTTTCAAGACTGATTAATAGGACAGTTTCAATAATTAATACCTTGCATATTGTCGTCTTCGTAGTAGTTATTCATAGTACAAGATGCAGACATGATACCTTGTCCAAACATTATTAGTACAAAT
>NDGM011032405.1:0-11972 GCA_002564305.1 Octomys mimax
CAGCGTAACAGTTCTCTCAGGCTATGGCTCATTGGACCAGCAGCGTCACCTCAGGACTTGTTAGAAACAGAGTCCCGTCCCTGTCCCAGAACCACCACTGAATCAGAAACTCAAGGCGGCAAGGCCCAGCACTCCGTTTTAGACAGCACGGAGGCAAAGCTGTTGCAACTCTGATGCCAGAGTTAGGGAAGCACGGCTCAAGTTCGTCGCTACTCGAAGTGCGAGCAAGCAGGCTGGCTCAGAAACGTGTCAGAAAGGCAGGATCCCGGAGAGCCGCCAGATGGGGATCAGCATTTTCATGACTTTCACAGGTAGTTCCATCCCCCACACAGCTAAGGGCACTGCTTCTCTATTTTTGCCACTCTGCGGGTCTGGTGGGCAGGGAAGGAGAGAATGTTCAAGGGGTGGCGGGGAGCTGTGAATTAGAGCCAGGGACATTGAGGGAGGATCTGGGGCAATTGGACTTGAGTATCCAGGGTTAATTAGAAAGACACAAACAATTGAATGTGACTGTAACTCTTCCCATGTCAGAGTCAAAGGCAAGCACCATCTCAATGGGCTGAACTTGGAATGTCTGACTCCTTAGGAGCCAAACTGACATCTTGTCATTTTTGTCAAATCTTTATGACATCTCCACCAAGGCAGAGCACAGTAGAGCATATGATTTGATTATTTTGTGATGGCCCTCAGATAATTTCATATACTAAGGGATGTCACAAAATCTAGCACACTCATTGACAGGATGGGTTCCGTCGCTATGGAAACCGTTGAATGAGAGTTGAGAGATGGGGAATCTGGACTTCGCCTTTCCCCAAACACACTGACCCACCCTGTGATGTGAGCCAACCCAACTCACTTTTCTGTCACCAGCCTCTATTTTTTTAAGGCTCCTGTCCCAGGTACTGGGATGCCATTTCATCTTCGAGGAGGTATGGGTCATGATCTCACTTTACAGAAGTGAAAAGAGAGGGCCAGAGAGATGGGGAAATTTATATCTGCCCACTCAGCTTCTAAAGGCTCAAACAAGGGTCCAAATCCAGGTCTTGTTTCCTCCTCCATCTTTATTAAGATACAAATGGCAAATAAAATTATATGTATTTATGACTGTTTTGATACATGTGGGCATTATGAAGTGATTGAACCACACCATCTAATCTGTCTGTCATCTCACTGTCCTATTTTTTTGTGATAAGAACCTTTAGGATTTTTTCTGGGTGATTTTCAAGTGTACAGTAGAGTACTGTCAACCACTGTCACCACTGTCACTGGAGTCACACCGGCCTCCAGAACTTATTCATCCTGTCTAACTGGCTCTGTGTCCTTGACCAGAATCTATCTGTTGATTCCTCCCCCAGCTCCTGGCAACCACTGCCCTGCTCTGTGGTTTGCTTCAGTGCGTGGGCTGAGTGTGCTCAGACACGCTGAGGGCTGCAACAGCGGACACAACGGGCATTGTTCTGTCCTGCCACAGTTTGACCAGGTTTGAAGTGGGAAATTAAAAAAAAAAAAAAAAGAAGAAGCCCATTTTAGTTTGCCGCCCCAGGTTTGTTGTAAATGTGAGAATTCATGTTCCTCAAGGGCTTCTTGCCATGAGAGGCCAGAGAGAGGCTTGCTTCCTGCCCCCTTTTCTGCCTAGTTTGATAGTCAGCTAAATCTGACTGGGGTACCAGGGGCACGTCACCCTGTTGGTCAGCTGGTTTTGGATTTTTGTGTTTTTGAGACAGGGTTTCACTATGCGGTTCAGGCTGGCCTTGAGCTCACTTTGCAGCTCAGGCTGGTCTCGAACTTGCAATGATCTTCCTGCCTCAGCCCCTTGAGTGCTGGGATTACAGGCGTGTGCCACCAGGCCCAGCTATTGTTTTGCTTCTTTGTGACGGGGTCTCACTATGTAGCCCAGGCTGGCCTCGAACTCCTGGTGATCCTCCTGCCTCAGCCTCCCAAGTTCTAGGGTGGCAAGTGTGTACCATCACACCCAGCTTTGTCAACCATTTGACTGTTACCTTGCCTCTACCCAAAGCCCCAAGGGCTGCTGAGGCACAGACAGGGAGGAGATGGGAAGTCAGCCTTGCAGCTTCCTGCCTTGGCTGGGGAACTGTTAGCAGCGGTGACACACCAAGGCTGAAGGAGCTGATGAATGGAGCCTCTAAATTACCTCAGGGATGACACGGCTTGATTAAGCTAAGTACTCTCGGTGGCACCTCAGCCAGCGATTGCTCATTTATTTATCGTAAAAGAACTGAGTTTTGTACCATACACTTCTTTATCAACTCCAAATGGTTCCTAGCTCAGACCAGGCTGGACATCTTCCCCTGTGGACATGGACCTTCATTCCCTTTGACTTCTACCTAGCCCACTCCCTTCTGCTAGAGAACAGGGATAGTTCTTTGGGTACCATGTGTGATGTGCCCACGTGTGAATTTCCACAGAAATACATCCTCCCCCAAGGAGGTCAGCCTGGAAACCAAGAGGACTATGCCCACACTTGTCATCACAGAGCAGCTTGAGGGACCCTGGGATGCAGCTGCCTGACCCTTTTCCTTAAGGTGAGGTGGAATAACATAGTACCAGAAAGGGCAGCCCCCTGCAAGCCTGATGAAGGCTGGACAGGTGTCGCTAGGATGGACCCACAATTCCCTAGTGAGTAGCTGCCACTCTCTTGCTCTCCATCCTCAGGAATGAAAATGGCAGTGGCCCTGACTGGGCACCTTCTTGGGAGTTGCTGCCCAATGCCTGGATGGCCTGGATGGCCTGGCTCACCTAATCCTGGAGGTGTGAAACACTGCCCCCCACAACACACACACACACACACACACACACACACACACACACTGGCTCCTTGCTGCACTTTTGTCCTTTAGAGCCACAGGACCTTTGCAGGAAGGCTCGCCTGGGTCACATGCCTCTCTAAAAGGAAGGCTAACTCTCACCTACACAGCCCGCTCCCATCAGATTAAAACTCAGCCAGGGGGACTTTCCCACTGAGGAAGCTCGTCCAGAGCAGCCCCATTGAGAGAGGCAGGGCTCCCTTGCTCTGAAGTCCCCTCAGCGGAAGCACCACTCACCGGGCCGATCAGCAACTGAGGAGTAGATCCAAGCACGGATTCACACCATCCTTCACTCATTCTTTCCACAAAGATCTGTCTCCTGCTCTGCACTAGACACCCTGGGCATGGGAGAGAGAGTGTGTGCCCTGGAAGGATTAGTAGCCTAGATGACACATTAGTAGCCCTGTCCCCCAAAGTCCGAGGAAGATCTGAAGTGCCGTGGGAAAGACCTGGGAGGCCCGACATGTTTGCTGAGTATATGCACAGCAGAGGAGAAGCAGCTGGAAGTTAGGGACTGGTGCAGCCTGGGAGGGGTCTGCTGCCAGCACCTAGGCGCCCTGAGTGCCTGAGGTACCCTGAGATCTGCGCCCCCAGGGAACAGCAGCACGGCCAGCTCTCCCTGGGCTCCCACCCATTTTGGGTCTGTGCTGTAAGTTCCAGGCATGTGGTTTGCTCACCACCTGAGGGTTACGTCTCCTCCTATCAGCCCACCCCACCCACGAGGAGCCTGGCACCATCTGTCACCCACCTCGCTCGGCACCTCTTCAGCACAGCTCTGGGTTCACTGAGGGGGTCATTTATTTCCTCCTTGGAAACGTCTGGCTTGTCGGAGTTAACGGTGAGTTATGAGGCTGGTGGACCCTCAGTTTCTTGAGACACATATTTCACCATGGGCAGCACCTGAGCAGCTTTCTGCACCAGGGCTACACTGTTGCTCAGTCCCAGTCAGCTCCCCTTGCTCCCCCAGGAGGTGCAGAGTGCTGGATAGGAAACGCCAGAGAAAGAGGTCCTCACCTGAGCCCAGGTCCTGGACCAGTCGGCCTGGGCGTCCAGGAGACACAACAGTCAGCTGGGTGAGGAAGGTGCGCTCCACTGGACTCACTCCTCTCAGGCCCTGGGTCACCTGTTTATCCTTCGAGGCTCCTGGTGGGGCCCTGTCTCCTCCACCTGGGCCTCTCTGGGGAAGGGTCACCAGCAAAGGACAGATCTTCCTGGGAGGTTTGTATCAAGGCTGACCCTTCTCACCCCTATGTGCTGTACCCCTTCTCAGGGCCTTGTGGCCTCCTTCAGCCCCATCCACTTCCTCTCTACCCACTTAGACCTCTTCACTCATTAACACCAGCTTCCAGAAATAGCCAAGTGGTTTCTAACCCTTGCAAGCGGCAGATACACAATGACAGAGCGACGTGGTACAGCGGTAACAAATTGTCCGTATTATAGCACTTTACATCTTGATATCCATTCTCCTCAACGGGCTTATCTGTAAACCAACTGAATTCACACTGGGATGCTAAGAAAATAGCTGTCATATAATAGATGGGGTCTTCTGGAAAATGAACATTTACAAATGGCTGTAGCATTTACTTAAAATGTCATGCCAATTGCTTGCTGTTGTCTTTATGCAATGAGATTGATTTTACTGCTCCTTGGAGTCCTCAGCCTTGATGGGTAGTTTTTAATGCAGCAGGGAGACGCTTTTTGTGTTTAATCTATAAATATAGCCTACAAAGGCTCTTTAAGGTGTAGAGAGAGAGAGCAGTCCAAGCCTCTTTCTCCCAGAATCTTTCTCCTCTCTTCCTCCTCCCTAGAGAAGTTGGTCCTGGGCAGGGTCTGAGTTGATTCTATTCATGTATTCAAATATATGCAGATATATGCATTTTGTTTAACAAGTTAATTCATTTGCCAGTCCAGGCAGTTAGGGGTTTGCACAGTGTAATACCCACACTTGATTCTCCCTTCCTCACCCGATTATGCCCTGGGGTTTTCCTTACATCGTCTGTGGAGTTGGAGCCTAATATGGGGCAGGGGGAGGGGCAGTTTCATTCTTGGAGAAAACGGCTGCGGGGTCTCCCCAAGAAAAGACCAAGGGCTGTCCCAGGCTTCCTGGGGGCATGGAAGCCAACAGAAGCCAGCCTACGTGGCAGACATGTCTTAGAATGTACCTTTCCAGGTACCCTGGTGGGGCCTTCTTTTCCTTCCTCGCCTCCTGAAAAGCTACCTGTCACCATCTTTTGTCCGGCCGCCTCACATGAGGGGCAAGACACCTCCGCATGCCCGGCCACAGAACCCTGTGTCCCTCTCCAAGCTCTGTATCCTTCTCTTGAGAAGAGGACAGGAACGCTGAGGGAGGAGGAGTGGAGAGGCCAAGGGATCGGCTGAGCACTCGGCGGTGCCCGGGGAAGACTCCCTCGGCAGGTGGGAGCCTGGCTGTCACCCTTCCCGTCTCTCGAGCCCTGGCTGCCCCATCTTGGCGCCTTAATCTAGTTTGCTCGAAGTCACAGGTGCGGGGAGGCTCGGAGCTGCGGGCGCGCACAGGCACATCCTTCACGAAGGCGCGCGAGGCCGCTCATCCTCATTAATGGTACTAATAACTCCACCTGGCATCCTGTCCTGCAGGAAGGCCTGCCCATGCATCACGCGCGCACAGGGAGCAGACAGAGGCAGAGCTATGATCTCCACTAATTTGTCCGGTAACTATTTATGAGCGCCTCCTAAGAGCAGGGCCGGGGGCGAGTGTGGGAGAGGGCCTAGGAGCGTAACACAGAGAGAGAGAGAGAGCATGTTCTTTCTGGTGGGGATGAAACGCGGCTGCGATCCTCGATCCTCCGATAGCCCTGGCCCCTCCTACCCAGAAGCCTGTCCCGGCTGCTGTGGTCGGCAAGGGAGGTCGCAGGGCAGGCTTCCAGGGAGAAGTGCTCTGGAAGCCCAGACCTGAGGGCTGAACAGAGGGAGCTAGCCCAGCTGGCAGGAGGACAGTGAGAAGTACTTAGGCAGCGTGTTTTTAGGCCCAAGCTTCCCTGAAACCAAAGCTGAGGGAAAAGCAGACCCTCGGTTGTTTAAAAAGGCAGCGTAAGACCCGTTTTGTTAACTAACTTGCCTTTGGGGGTCCCCTTGTGGGAAATTTACTGGGGAGACTGAGGCCGTGAGCAACCCACATGCTCTGACTGATGATCTTCCCTGTTCCTGGGAGAATAAAAATCAACAAGCCAGCCCATTCCACCGACAAGTGATCACCTCTCAGACAGATTAGAGACAGCTGTGGTTATCAATGCTGCTCTAAAAATGATTAGACAGAATCTAAATAATGATTTAGATTAATCATCTGCAAATGACCCTGAGAAGGGACAAGAAAGTAATAAAGAAGGCCAATGTGTTCAGAGTGTTATTAATTATTTACATCTGGGACCCAGCACAGGGTTGACACTCGGTAAATGACAGAAAGCAGGAGAGACCTCTTCTTCCGTGGAACCCGAGCCTTGGCCCGTGCCCTTGCTCGGTATGTCGGAACCCTCGGGGTCAAATGCAGAGCCCTTACTCAGAGTCAGAGAACACAGTGACTCATGAAGCCTGGAGCCAAAAGCGCCCTCAGACCCCACCTTGTTCAGTCTGCTTCACATGCAGAGAGCAACTGAGAGCCACAGCAGGAGAGCTGGGTCTAGCATCCTAAGAGAACTGATGCCGGGGCAAGAACTATTAGGGAGAGCTTTTAGATCCTTCCGTACTAGTCAAGACTTGAAACGCAAGTGCTCTCTTCTGAGGAAAGCAACTGGGGCCCTTACTTGAAAAGTCTGCACCTACTCTTTGTGCCAGGGACCCTGTTACCCTGGCAACCGCTGATGGGAGACTGCATGCTAGCCAAAGGCTTTTATAGGTAAACCAGACACAAGGGAGGCCAGAGAAGGGCTCTGTATGAATGCAGACCTTATCTTGCTGGGTAACAACTCATCCCCAAACTTAGTGAATTAGAGCAATTCCTTATATTCTCTCCCATGGTTTCTGTAGGTCAGGTATTTGAAAGAACTGCGGTGGAAATTCATCTCCGTTCTCTGATGTTTGGCCCTCTGCTGGGAAGACCAGAAGGCTGGGGGCAGATTGACAGCTGGAGGCTGGGATCACCAGGAGGCATCTTCACTCATGAGTCTGACAGCTGATGCGTCTTGTCGGCTGGGCCCCCGCGGGCATCTGCCAGGACACCTGCGTGGGCACTCACCGCAGGCACAGGCTGGGCTTCCAAACGGCAGGGCTGATGGGTTCCAAGAGCAAGCACTCTGGGGACAGCGATGTGGATGCGCATGGTGTTTTCATAAGCTCCTCTTGGAAGCCAGGTGATGTCGCCTTCATGTGTTTTGTTGGTTGAGGCGGTCACAGAGATCCTTCCTTGGTGGAGACAGGGGTGGGAGTATGGCCCAGAGCCCACGTACTGGGAGATAGTATTGGGGTCATCTTTGGAAACTGATCTGGACCTAAGCACTCTACTTGTTCACTGTAAAGCGGGGATTAGTGAGTTACCTGTTCTGTGCCACGCACTGTCCAGGGGCTCTCCTGTGTCCCTGCATGGCTACCACGAAGGAGTCACTTTGAGGAGAACCAGACAGAAACAAGATGCCACGTGACTGTGGGTCCCCTGCCACAGGCCTTTCTCTGTGAAGCAGCCACCTCCCCGTGCAGGTAGGCCTGTGCATCTCCACCCGGCCCCAGCAGCGCTGGTGAGGGCCTCCTGGCACTGCCTTGTGCAGGTTCCAGGCAGCCTGAGCTCTGGCTGTCTGGTGCAAGCAGCCCAAGTCCACAAGGAGAGAAATTTTGGTCCACAGCCTCCCACAGGACTCGGTCATTGGCTCCCTGCCCAGCTCGTCCCCTGAGCACAATGCTGACATCATCGTTCTTCTCCACGTCCCAGTGGTGCCAGGCCTCTGTGCACAGGCCTGCCTACCCCCTCCTGAATGTCGAAGCACTGCCTGGGTTGGCTTTTCCTCTTGCTCCTGAAGGTTCCCCAAGGGCCACTGCCATTTTCACTTTCAGCATGCCCCTGTTGACACTTGAATGGTTCTCAGAGGCCACCTGGTGTCTCCAGCCATGAGCAGCCTGCTCCCACCCTTGTCATTTTACAGACAGCTGGACCCTTTTGGAAGTGCTACAATGTCCTCTCTGACAACACTGAACTCATCTCTGGGTCCTACTGTGACACAGCAACTCCCTCGGCCCTCCAAAATAATTGTGGATTGAAGGGATCTTTGCAGGCAAGGCGACATGTGTGCTTATTTACAAACAGAGAGCCTTTTGGAAAGTTAATTGTGCTGGTGGATAATGGCGGTGACTTCCTGGAGAGAGATGAGGATTGCTTTAATGAAAGGAATGTGGGCTTCAAACCCTGAAGAGGGCAGGGGGCAAGGAAGAGAGAGCTGAGTCTGTCTAGTGCCTTCTCAGGCAGAGAAAGGGAAGGAGGGAGTCCGGGGAGAAGCTGCTTAGGACTTGGAGACTTCAGGCAGGAAGTGGAAGTCATCGGGAAGCCAAATAATTTGTTGCAGTGCAGATTTGATGAGGGGAAAGGCTAGCAGGAAGGGCAAGAGAAAGTAAATATCAGGCCATTAACATTCCTATGGGTGACCAAGGCCACTCTGCACCCTGGGTGGGAGGATGGCTACAGGGAAGCTGCTTCTAGCAGATGCTCACCTGGATGGTGGCAGGGTCAAAACAGAAAGGAACCGGTAACCTTTCGGAGGCATGCATAGGACTCAGGGCCTCAGGACGGCAGGAAGGCAGGGTGACACGGCGGCAAAGGCTACAGCAATCATCCTCTCATTTGTTGACTCATTTGACAATCACTTATTGTATTTCTGCAGCTTGCGAGGCGCTGGATTATGACCCCTCACCAAGGCATTTGGGGGGAATGGGATCCACAGCCTGACCGCCCCCTGGTGAGTGAGGAGGGAAGGTTGCAGGCATCTGGAGTTATTAGCAGAGCTGAAAAGTGGTGCAGAGAGCCTTAAATATAACAGGGAGAGAATTTTATTTTTAGTCCAGGAGGAGAGGTAGGTCCTATGCGGATGAGGCCATACAGCTACCTAAGGCCTTCTGGGGCTCCCTAATGCCTTGTATGCCTCACACTCCGTTTCCAGGTTTCTGCTCCCCACCTTATTAGGCTCTTCTGGCCTCTGTACTTCACTATCCTGACCCATCCGCTTGCCAGACCTGCCTCTCTGCTGTGTCATTTCAAGATCAGAAGCAGTGGCGGTTGGGGTCCTAACCTATCTTCCAAAGCTTGGTGGGCAGGTAGATCATTCCTACCATTCTCTTTCTGTGTCTCTACAACTCGTGGCTCTCAAGCAGGGGCTTAGAGGTTAGGGGTGGGGTGGGAAACGTTACAATGATCCAGGCACTGATAGTGTTTGGAACACAGGGGCTAGGTGTACCTGACACTGTACAGGTCCCTGCACAAACCCATGTGGTGGGGACCCTGCCACACAGGCCCACCGGGCCCCACACAGCTCTTCTGGCCTTATTTTGGCTCTATGACTTGTGAAAAGAGCTTGATTCACTCCTTATAGACAGCATATGGGACACTGTGTGACCCTTACAGAAAGGGGGTGTTTGCTTGCCTCTGTCCCTTCTTCTCTTCCTTTTATTTTTCTCGTGGTACTGAGGGTTGAGCCCAAGCCCTTTACACTGAGCTCTGTCATCAGCCTTTTAAGAGCTTTTTTAAATTGTGAGACAGGTTGTCACTCAGTCACTAATTTGATGAGGCTGACCTCAAACCTGTGATCCTCCTGCCTCAGCCTCACAGAGTGCTGGGGTTACAGCCTGCATCATCTTTGTGCCTGGCTTGGGGAATTCTTTTTAATTCCCCATGGAGTATGCAGCAGCCCATATGGCTCTACAGCCAAGCCAAGCCAGTTTTCGTGGGTAAAAAAGCTGAGATGTTTTAATTCCCTTACTCTAGTGCCTGGGTGTGTCTCTCAACTGGTTTCAAACTCAGAAAATAGACCCAAGGGTGACTCAGTGTCACTGCTGGAGCCAACAGGCTGTGCTGAAGGCGGAGGTGATCCTGGGGCTACAGCCAGCAGACCCACCCAAGGAAACTCACCCAGTGGGTTCCAGGGGGTGGCATTCCCTACCCAGCTCCAGTGCAAGGTTCTGGATGCTGGTTAGGGTTTCATGTGTCCTCGTTGCAACTGTCTCTGTCCACCCGCTTGCTTCCCTGGTACGCTGAGGAGGCCAGGGGCCATCCAGAGGCACTCAGGAGGCCACAGAGCAGGGAACTAGCAAGAGATATCTTTCTTTCCACTCCAGCGTGGTGGGGAGGGGCTAAAAACATGCCTTTGCTGCACCTGATCAATGCCAGAAAATTGTTCTTTCATTTTTAAATTGCTCTTGGGCACACGGACACCTGAACCCCACGGCCTTTTACAGCTGTTCTGATCCTGGCTCTGAGCCAAAAGAAGGCAGCTTTATCACCAGCTCTCCAATGGTAGAGCTGCCCCTCTGACCTTGGTCAAGGTCATACAAGGAGCCACTTTGCTTCGCTGTCCTTTGAAGCCCTTTGCGCTTCCTCCTGACAGCCCTAGGGACGGTGATGTTCAGAAAGCCCCCTGAAGAGGTGGTGGCCACCCGGCTCAGGTCTGAGTGGAGTCTGCAGTGCTGTACAGAGTGTGAGAAACTGGACTCTCACAGCAAGGTGGGCCCTGGGAACCCTGCCTGGCACCAGGCTGCTTGAAAGAAGCCTCGCTTTATCAAGAGGCCCAGTAGCCTCGTCTCCCACGCATAAGGGAGCCCTGACTCACACCTCCTGCTCCAGAAGCCAACTTAGCCTTGCTCCAACTTGGCTTCTAGTGATGCCAGGGTCTGTCTCACATGCCCATCAGGGCCTGATGCTTTTCTCCAGCTAACCCTGTCTCCTCTGGGTGCCTTGCTGTGGCCTGGCCTCCTGCAGCCTTAGAAGATACCAGAAAAGAAGGGAGCCACTCGTGGGGTTGCTCATTTCAGGTTCAAATCCCAGGTTCTGGCTGCCCAGGGTGCTTTTCCAGTTCCGCCTTAGTCACTTTCCTGTTGCTGGGAAAAGAAAAAAGATCCAACACCTACAGCTCAAATGAGACCTGGTCTATTTTGACTCATGGATTTTAGTCTGTGGTTGATTGGTTCAAGTCAGAAAGAGCGTGGCGGAAGGCTCTGGCAGGGAAAGCCGCTCGCCTCCTGGAGGCCAGGAAGTAGGGAGCAAAGGGAGAAGGCGGGGAAAGAAACCCATCCATTCAGATCACGCTGCTGGGGATCCGCCTCCTGTCAGAGGCCACCTCCTGACAGCACGCTCAGCAGCTGAGCCCTGTAGGGGAGGAATCCACTAGGAATAACGCGTGCAGTCACCTCCCCTGAGCCCCACCTATCAGGGAGGAAGGCTCTGGAGGGACATCTAGATATAAGCCATCACAGCCGGGATGTGTGACTAGGACTGCTGCGGCCTGGCTTTGCCCATGCAGCCCCCCAGCCCCCTCCACATCCTCCCTCAGCATGGCTGAAGGGACTGTGTGGTTATTGACATTGTCTCTTTCCCAGCGTGGTCCTTTCTGAGGCGATGTGCTTCCTGCTCCAGTTGACATCCTCCGGCTGCTATGGAGGGGGGTGTGATCTTCTTAGGGGGCAGGTGGCCCCCACAGAACTCGAGGGACTCAGGTCTTCTAATCCGTCTCATTTCCCCACCCAGCTTCAATCTCTGCTGCGTACTTCAGCTCTCAGAGGGCCTGGACCAAAGAAGCGACCAAGAAGATGCAAGCCGGGCCAGGTGCCCGCTAATGTGTGAAAACTCTCTCTCTCTCTCTCTCTCTCTCTCTCTCTCTCTCTCTCTGTCTGCCTGTTTCCTCTGTTTCTATCTGTCTCTCTGTCTCTGTGTCTCCATGTCTGCCTGTGTCTCTCTCTGTCTCTGTCTCTCTCTGCATCTCTGTCTCTGTCTGTCTCTCTGTGTGTGAGCCTCCTTCTCTGTTTCTGTCTCTCTCTGTGCCTCTGTCTCTATGTTTCTCTCTGCATCTCTGTCTCTGTGTCTGCCTGCCTGCCTGCCTGTCTGTCTGTCTGTCTCTGTCTGCCTGTCTGTCTGTCTGTCTCTCTCTCTCTCTCCCTCTCCCTCCATCCTTCCCTCCCTCCCTCCCTCTTTTTCCCTTCCCC
>NDGM011032407.1:0-24941 GCA_002564305.1 Octomys mimax
TATATATATATATATATATATATATATATATGCTTAAACAGTAGAAATAGTAAAAATACACAGTAGAAATAGTAAAAATACTATTAGAAATGATACAGAATTTCACTAAACAAAATGATAGGAATTCAGCAAAGGCTGTTATATTGCATATTATTGTCTTCACATTAGTTGTTCAGATTACCAGATGTGAGCATGTAAACATAGAGCTGGGGATGTGGTTGTGCACATTTGGAATCTCAGCACTTTGGAGGCTGAGGCAGGAGGATTACTGCTAATTGAGACCAGCTTTGGCTACAAAGAGAGCTCAGGGCCAGTCTGAACTGCATTGCAAAGCCCTGTCACAAAAAGACAAAAAAAAAAAAAAAAAAAAGCATTTGAAGTCAGTCAAATAATTTAAACATTAACTGTTCCTTTCAATTGATCAGTATAAATAAGCACTACAATTATCCAGACTAATATATATATATATATATATATTTCCACCCCCCCCTTTTTCTGGCGGAACCAAGGATTGAACTCAGGACCTTGCACTTGCCAGGGAAGTGCTACCCTTCTTTCTTTTATTTTTTTCCTGTCCCCCATTCCTGTTGCTTTCTCACTTAGGACAGTTTTTTTCTTTTTACAGTATTTATTGTACTTTTTGGATTTTATTTATGCTTTTAGGTTCTGACACTAGGGAGACAACACAATGTTTAAGCATGCAGGTCTGATTTATTTCACTTCTGAATATGATCTCTAGTTGCTCCCATTTACCTTCAAAAGCCTTGGGTTTATCTTTCCTTATAACCAAATAATACACCATCTTATAAAAATAATACTTCTTTTTATCCATTCCTCTGTGGGGTTGTTTCCAATATTCATGACAAATTGTACTGCTATAAACATGTGTGCATATACATCATTGGGGCATGATGTTTTTATTTCTTCTGGGAAGATACTGAAAAGAGGAAAGGAGGGACAAAACAGGACTTCTAATTTGAGTATGTTGCAGAATCTCCACACTGATTTTCAGAATTTTTGCACCAGTCTACACTTCTACCAACGCTGGGAAAGATTCCTTTTCCCCACAGCCCTCCAGCATTTGTTATAGCTCGATTTCTTGATGACAGTCATTCTTTCTGGGGTGAAGTGGAATTTCAATATTTTTGCAATTTGTATTTCTTGAATTACCAACTATATTAAATATTTTGTCAGATATTTATTTGCTATTTTAGTTCCTCATCCGAGAAGTATGTATTCTTCTCAGATGCTCATTTTTGAATTCTTTGAAGTTTGGGGGCCTGATATATATATTTTTAATTGTACATATGTTCTAGATAGGATAGAAGTCCTTTGTCTTAAGGACATTCACCAAAATATTCCCAATTTGTGTTTTTTAAAATGCTACTAGTGATTACTTTTTAATATGCAAAGATTTTTTAACAAGATTAGATCCTAGTTATTGAAGTATTTTCCATTCAGTTTGGTTTCTGCTTGTGCACTCTCTGCCTACCTCTACATCCTCAAGATTTCTACTTTCCCCCAATAGATTTAGTGTTTCTGTTTTAATATTTAATTTTTCATCCATTTTTACCTTCATTTAGAACATGGTGATAGTCGTGGCTCCAATTTTAGTGTTTAGCATATGGAGAGCTAGTTTTTTCCAGCACCACTTGTTAAAGAAGCTATCTTTCTTCCAGTGAACATATTTGACCCCTTTGTCAAAGGGAATGGGCTATGTGTATTTGTAGTTTTGTCTACATCTTATAATCTGTTCCACTGATCCTCAAGTCTGTTTTTTCCCCCAGTATCATGCTGAATTTATCACAGTAGCTTTGTAGTATAGTTTTAAGTCAGAGTTGTGATACCTCATGCCTTTCCTTTGTTTCCCAGGATTGCTCTTGCTGTTCTACATCTCATCTGGCTCCAAATATATTTTAGGAATGTTTTCTCTAGATCTATGCGGTATACTAATGACATTTTAATTGGTATTGCATTGAATCTGTATATTAAGTTTGGGAGTAGGCCATTTTAACAATATTGATTCTCCCTATCTACAAGCAAGGAATATCTGTTTTCCAAAATCCTCTTTGGTCTCTGTTTTCAGAGTACTGTAAATTTGACTGTATAGGTCTTTTACTTCCTTTGTTAGATTGATTCCTAAATATATTGTCCTTTAGATGTTATTATGAAAAGCATGGTTTTCCTAATTTATCTTTTGGTGTGTTTATTGTGCATGTACAGAAATGTCATTGATTTTTGAGCACTGAAGTTGTCTCCAGCTACACTACTGAATTTGGTTATTAAATCTACAAGTGTTTTGGTGGAATTTTGAGGGTTTCCTACGTAGAATATCATGTCTTCTGGGAATAACGATAATTTCACTCCTTCCTTTCCAATCCTTATTCCTTTCATTTCTCTCTTTTCTAATTGCTCTGGCTAATGTTTCTAGAACTATATTGAATAGGAGTGGGGACCGAGCACATTCTTGTCTTGTTCCTGTTTTTAAAGTGAAAGATTTTAGCTTTTGTCCATTTACTATTATGTTGGCTGTTTCTTTGTCATACATGGATTTTATCAGATGGAGGTCAAGACTATCTCTTCAGACTTCCTGTGAGGTTCTCATCATGAATGTTTGGGGGACTTTGTCAAAAGCTTTTCCTCCATCTATTGATGATCATGTGATTTTGGTCTTTGGTTGATATAGTGTACTGTTTTTGATTTGGACATATTGAAACATCACTGCATTCCTGGGATGAATCTCCCTTGGTCATAGTGTATGATCTTCTTGATGAATTCTGTGTTTTATTTGCTAGTGTTTTATAGAGCATTTTTGCATATATGCTCATTAGGGAGATTGGCCTGTAGTTCTCTTTATTGATTTCATCTTTCTCTGGTTTTGGTATCAGGGTAATACTTGCCTCCAGGAATGAGCTAGAGATAATTGCTTCCACTTCAATTTCATTGAAGAGTTTGAGAAGAATGAGCATCGACTCTCCTCTAAATTGCTTGTAGAATTCAGCTGTAAATCCATCTGCACCTGGGTCATTCTTTGTGGTGGGTGTTTGATTACATTTTCATTTTCATTGACTGATACTGGGTTATTCAGAATTTTTATCTTCTTCATTCAACTTTGACAATTTATATGTATCTAGGAAGCTGTCCATTTCTTCTGTGTTTTTCATCTTGTAAATCTAAAGATTTTTAAAGTAGATATTGATTATCTTCTAAATTTTTATAGGATTTGAAGTGATTTTGTCCTTTTCATTCCTTACTGCATGAATTTGAGTTTTTTCTTTTCTTTTTTTATAAGGTTGGCTAGGCTTTTATCAATTTTATTTGTTGTTTCAAATAACCATCTCTTTAGTTTATTAAATGTCAGTACTGTTTTCTAAGTGTCCTTTGCATTCATTTCTGCTCTGATCTTGAATGCATATACTTTCAATGGAACTTTTATCTCCTGGATACCTATTTAAATCCGCTTCATGGATTTCATTTTATTCCTGTGTGGACATTCATAGTTTTCATCATTTTCTTAATCTGTAACTTTTTTGGTATCTGCTCTGGAATCACTAAGCAGAGCATGTTTATCATTATGGTTATCATTTCTCTAGTTATCTGAGATATTATTTCTGATTAGATTTTTTTCTACAGCCTTGTTCATCTGCTTTGTTACTTCTGCTGTTACCACTTCAGAGACTCTAGGTGGGTGATTTTCATTTTGTTCATCCTCATTGCCCCCTGGGTTTGCTTTTGGTGGTCTAGAAGTCTGGGGTTCATCGTGTATCAGTGTCTTCTCTCTTGTTTTCTTTCTTGTTTAGTTTAACTCTTGAACTGATACTCGTAAATTGCTTGTGAATGTAGATTTATTGTTATTATTTAGAACCCTTATGAAATGATTACTTCTCAATTGTTTTTTGGCCTTTTGACTAAGATCAAGTGTAGGAAATGACTACTTCTCAGAGATATCTTCTAGGTGTTGCTGACTTTTGGGGTTTGAGTCTGTTGAAAGATACTGCCTCTTCAATGTATTGGGGATGAGATGTTGCTGCCTACCTGGCACAGCCTGTGATTCTTTGGTACCTGCCTACATTACTGTTCATGGCCCTTAGTCAGTGTCAGTCTTGGGACACCAGGAAGAACAACATATTAGAATAATTACTACCTTGGTCAAGCAGTATGGTAAAATTGTATAATCAGTAGTGAAATAGCATCAAACACAGCCTAGAAGGTGATGAACTATGCTAACAATTAATTTGCCAACTTCAGCCATATGAACTCGATTTGTGGTTTTATAAGAAAATCTAAAATGAACCAGCATTTTGTATACAGTAAGTCCTCAAAGCATGGCAATTTTACTCTCAAGGGAGAAAATTTAAAAGGGTTAGGTGGAAAAGTAGTCAACTAGAAGAGGAGGAAGATGTTAGAAGCAAGTCTGGAGGACAAAGGAAGATTACACAACGTTTAGGAAAACTGGTGAAAAGACAGGAGGGAAAGAGAAAGAAGAAATAAAATCTAGAACAGAACAGAACAACAACAAAAAACTATAAACCATGTGTACACTCTGATAAAAATAAGAAAAAAAAGAAAGAAAAGAAAGAATGAAAAGAAAATAAGGAAAAAACATCCGCTTCAAGGCATGTCTCTGCTGTCATTGGTAGACACTGTAGGTGGACAGAGTCTAGATTCAAGTTTATCAATCCTGGCAAGCCAGCTGTGGCTTTATCACAACATAGTGGATAATCCTCGCAAGCCTGCACTTCCAGCTCCACTGAAGCTCAAGCTGGTTTCTCACTGTGGTACTGGAGTCCGGTCTGCTTGGCCTGTAACACTCTGCAGGCTTGAACTCAGCTCCCTGATGGCTTGAGCTTGGCAGCACCACCCTGACACCTAGAGCTGCTAGATGGGACCAGCACACAGCTGCTCTGTTCTCTGAGCTCAGTGAGCTCCTCCCAAGGTGGCTACCAGCCAGTCTCCCTCGTGGGGATATCTGAACCTGAATAGCTCATCAGCCCCTTCAGTCTGCTGTATCCACCTCTCTGTTCCACTGGTGCTCTTCTCCGTGGAAGTCTCTAGCATAAACAGTAGTCACCACGCATGTGCAGGTTCAGAGTCTTCCTCCTACCAAGTGAGTCCAGGTTCAGGGAGAAAATGGGACTTTCCACCTCCTTCTTCATTGAAATTCTTCTTTGCTCTTCTCATGGGCTTGAATTCTCTCTTCAGCTCCTCCCAGGGTCCTGGGGAACTACTTCACTCCTCTCCCTCACACTGCTGTATTCCAGTGTCTGGACCCCTTGCCTGGGAGGGACTCCCACTCTGCTCTATTCCTGGAAATCCTTGCTTGGGGACTTAGGATACATGATAGTAAGCTCAGTTCTCAGATACTTCTTATAGAAAATAAATTTAAATGTTTGCTTCAGATTTTTTTTCCCAGTTTTTCCTTTTCAATTTTAAGGATATAACCCCACCATGTTGACAACGCTAGTCTAGTGGGATCTGGGTTCTATTCCTAAGAAGTCACCTGAAAAGAAGTACTTAGAAAAACTTACTTTTAAAGATAGGCCATGGAGAATTTCTACCCTTGTAGCAAACTTAATTAGCAGAGAATGACTTGCCTGACTTGTTTGTCTTGATTCAGACTATTTCAGAATTACAAACACCAAGTTACAATTTAATATTATGAGTTCTGCTTGGGCTAAGTGTAGAGATAAGAAACAATTATTTGCAGTTCATTTGAGCTGCTTTTGTCCACCAAGTCAGGAACATTGTCTTTTATATGGATTAGAGTCTTCTACAGAGAGAGTCTATACATTTTAGAATTCCCTGCTAGCAATAATTTTGCTTTCCATGAATAAACAAGGAAAACAATATTTTCTGCCTTTGTAGTAAGCAGATTATCAGAAGCTCAAAGAAGTACTTGAAGGCTCGGCAGGGCAACTTTGTTACTTTTTATATTTGACATTTCTATAGTCTTTCCTTTTCCTTGGTTCTACTTTTCTGTTTTTTCATAACCTTTTGACTTCAGTAGCTTTTATTATAGGCTACCTCAATATATTTATGGAAAGATGTAAGCACATAATAAATATAAATATATTAAATAAGAGTCACTTTGAAAAAGAAATACTTGCTATAAAAACATCCAATTGCTCTGTAAGTTTCTGTGCAAGGGAATCACAAAGGCCCACGCAACTCAGGAGAATTTCTCAGTGGGAGTTGGGGAAGGACAGCGTCTTCAGAGGGAGCCAATTTGTGAGTTGCACAATAGTAAGCTGAGAGGTTGAGGAAAAGGGACAAGGCTTCCTAGGAAAAGAGCAGCATCTGTAAAACGAAAGAAGTGCGAACCACACCATCAGTCTACAGAGACTGGCTGCGAATGCGGCAGGTTTGAATGTATGATTGTGAGAGTCGTAGAGCCGACGTCAGTAGTGTGAGTGGACGATTGTGTTGAGCAGACCTTCCTCATCCTTACAGTGATTGGAAGCACATCACAGCGACTTCTGAGTCCCTGAAGAGCGTTCCCCTAACCTTCGCGGGTGCTTCCATGTCTGGTAACTTTTGGCAGAATGTAGTGACGATGGTTTATCAGCCCTGAGAACCAACAGGATGCACTGGGTGAGGACATATCCTAAAAACAATGAAAATCCTAAGTGACCTGTGGCTGTAAGACATAGAGGGCAGGAATGACATCCTAATGGCTTTATGCGTGTTTTCACCTGCTTCTGCTTTATCTGCCTTTATCTGCTGACCTCCCACAACTTCTCAGCGAGGTTTTGTTTGTTAACAGAAGTTAATTTCCTATGCCATTCTCTGTGTCTTATATATTTAGTAATAGAGGATGATGTAGTCTTCCTTTTTTACATGAATGTATTTCTCGCATGCTATTGCTTCAGAGTGTTTTGTTCTATCACTGTTACCATGGTGGTTCACAGAGAACTTTTTGTTGGAAAAATGTGTTGGACGTCCCCTACCCTACCCACACGCCTCCTTACACCAATTATCATTTCTTCTGGAAGGACATTCTATGTAATTACTCTGTATTGCCATTATTACTTTTCTCAAGTCATAGGATGTATATACTTATACATATTCAGGGTTAACACAATGGTGGATTTACAAAATCTTTGTTTATACAGAATCAATTCACTGGGACAAAGTAATCACTCTTTCCTGTTACATGACATCATAAAATTTAAGAATGCTTTAATGCTTTGTCTGGAACCTTTATTGTTTTCAACCCTCATTTGGATATGTGCAGATATAAGATATACTGAACATCTCATAACTACCTTAAGTGGTTTTCTCAGTCTGCTGGGGAAAATTCTGTATTTTTAATTTTTTTCTTCTGATCAAAGACCTTGCAATAGCTTGAATATATCTACTAAAGTTCATGTACTGGATGCTTTATCCTCAGTGAAAATAGTTTTGGGAAGTGCAGCCTAATTGGAGGTGTGTAGGTCCTGACACTCCCTCTACATACAAATTGGTTAAATCCAGGTACAAATGAGCTCTATGCTGCAAGGGGGCCTCCTGCTCTTCAACTGTTTTTGCACATGGTGCCTTCTCTCCCCTGCTGTAGAAAGAAGGTCCTGGTAAGTTTCATCCCTTTCAAGTCTGATTTCACAGCCTCAAGAAGTCTAAGAAAGAAATCTCTGTTCTTTGTAAATTGCTCAGTCTGCAGTATTTTGTTGTATTAGCTGAAAACAGACTAAGAGCCTTTCCTGGTACCTCCGGGGCAATGAGCGCTTCCTCCCATGAATAATAATGTGCACTCTGACCTATTTTTAGATCTTTACAAAAATGTTTTTTACATGTTGCTTTTAGAAAAAAAAACACCATTTTAAGACTATTTCAACTTTGTGTCTACTGATTCATATCTTACAGTTTTACTTATTTGTGGGTTATAATCTCCCTAGCTCTACTTTATTTTCCTATGACACGCATACATTTGCCATGTGCATGCTCAAATATAGGAAAATCTGATCAAAGTAAAGGGAACCAGATTCAAGCTGCCAGAATATTATGAGATAATTTAAAATGAAGGACAAATTCTGTATTTCACAATGTACTGCATAGATGACATTTATTTCATTTTCAGAATAGAATAACATTAGAGGATAGATGATAATTAATATCTGATACCTCACCAAAGTATTGCTTGATATTGAGTATTTTTATTCATATTCTACAGAGTTATTCTGGAACTCCTGTGTACCTCAAGTACTTTGAAGGTTGGGATTACTGCTGTAGATGCTTTGGATGAGAAATCGTTAACATAAATCTCTACTGCCCTAACATCTCTATATAGTGCAGTGTTATGGTTTGTCTAGCTGCCCCCCTGAAGCCTCATGAAGTCATGGGGTGAACTTCTAGACTTTGTGATTAATTCATGATCTAGTGCTAGGATTATGGGTGTGAGTGCTTCTCGGATTATTTTTATAAGTGCTGCTGGGATTATGGGTATGAGTGCTCCACCCAAACTGGGGATGACAGCCTGAATGCAACATAAGGGAGAGTGACTTACTCTCTGTTGCCTTTGCTGCCACTGCTGCTGCCATTTTGCTCTTGCTGTTGGATGTATTCGGCTGCCATGAACTGCTGTCTTCTTCCATGTTCCAGTCCGCCTTAGAGCCAGCTTCGTACGGACTGAAACCTCCAGTAAACTGTGAGCCGAACAAAACTTTCTTTCTGCTGGGAGCCAGGGGGAGCTAAGAAATCGATCAAATGTGTGTAGGTGGTACCGGGACTCGGTGTCTGAAGCAAACATCTTAGGATGTTTGTCACTCCTGAGATAAACATCCTGTTTGGTTAAGGTCAGCTATTAGTCAATAGGCAATCTGGTGTCATATGTTACAAACTTTGCAAAAGTATAAATAAACATAAGTTTTGTTGTGTTAGTCTTGCCCATCAGGCAGGCCCTCAACCACCTAGCCCAGCTTTTGCCTTCTTGTTTATCTTTCTCATTCCTGGCACTATTTCTCCCCTGGTTAGAACCGATCAGAGTGAGACTAATGGACCCCTACATCCTTCCTTCATTTGGGGTGTTGGGTATTTGTCTCAGCAATGAGAGAAAAGTAACTGAGACATACAGGATAAGCCTCTTGCTTACAAATGGTGAGATTGAATGCTCCCATTAGGTATTATGAAGGTTACTTTAAACTAGATATAAATCTAATCATGTTAATACTATCATAAAATGTGAATAGTGTAGTATGCCAATTAGAAGGTAGAGAATATCATGCTGAAAAAACCCAGCAAGACTTAATTATATGCTGTCTGTCAGATACACTTTAAATGGAAAAATATAAATAGATTAAAAGCATAGACGGTAAAAAATGTACTGACACTAATCAAAGGAATCTTTAGTAGCTGTAGTAACATCAAAGTATTTTTGAAAACAATGTACATTATCATGGAGAAAGAATTTCTTTTCTTTAGAGTAAAGGGATCAGTACACTAAGTGATATATTAGTCCTAAAGTTTACAAAACAATTCTTGATTCTCAAATATATAGAGCAAAATCCAACAAAAATTGCAAATAGATGCAATCTCAGTGGTATGTGAATATTTTAATACTTTTCATTAGTTGACTGAACAAATGAGCAAAAATGAGTGAAAAATATAAGGTTATATAATATTCTTAACCAGTTTGGACCAATTTATACACATCTGTGTAATAAACGCAAGATACATGTTCTTAAAAAGTACAAATGAAGTATTTGCTAATGTAGACCGTGTATGTGTCATAAAATGGTCTTTAAATTTTAAAATAATTCAGATCATGTATGTTTTATAGTCTCAGTGAAATTAAACCAGAAAACAATAATGTCAAACATCTCTAAATGTAAATATTTTAAAACTAAAAACCCCCTTTAAAATTCCACAAATTGAAAGGGTACAAAATATCTCAATCTGTGTGAAAATGAAAGTACAATGCCAAATTTTGTAGATGCCAATAAAACAGAATTTAGAGGGGAATTTAAAGTACTACAAGTGTGTACTAGAAAAGAAGTAAATTCTCTTCATTCTTGAGTCTGTGATCTCAAATACTCCTTAAGAAATTGTAAGCAAAATAGCAAATGAAATTAAAACTAAACACATGAAGAAATAATAAGTATTTTAACAGTTATCAGTGACATAGAACATAAAACATCAATAGAAAAAAATCAAGGAAACCAAAACCAGCCATTTGGAAAGATGTTTAAAAATCAATAACTCCCTCAACAGACATATCAGAGAAGCAGGAGGAAAAACAACCATCACTAATATACTGACTGAGAAGTGTGATACCACGTTATATTTTACATTTTCAGAAAGAATATTGAGAGAAAGTGGCAAAAATCTTGATTTCAGTAAGTTAGGAAACAGATTAAAGGGAAAATTCTATGATAAAAACTATCAAAATCTTACTGATGAAGAAACAAGTAAATAAATTATATGACAAAATAAATTTAATTTTCATTAAATATTTGCCAACACAAAAACTGTATACCAGGATGGTTTTGGTGGTAAATTCTATCAAACACTTAGCGATGAAGAATATGAATTACATACAACTTCTGTACAAAAATAGATGAGGAGTAAATCCAGTTTCATTCTTTCAATCCAGGGTTACCCTGATACTAAAATAAGACATTGCACTAACAATAATAGGTAACCCTAATGAATGTAGATGCAAATCCCTTAGAAAAATTAACAAGTGTAATTTACAATTATATCAAAATAGAACTTCATAACCAAATAGAAAAATATGTGGTTGATTTAACTTTCAAAACCCAGTCACCACATCCCACTGTACCAAGGTAGACAAGGAAAATCCACAGAAAATGATTTGAAGGATTCAATGTAACTCATAGCTAAAGCCTTTAGAAAACTGGGTTTGGAAAGTCACTTTTTCCACCTGAAAAGAAGCGTCTATAACCTATGGCCAATACCATGATGAAAGCCTAAATTCTTTTCCATCAGACAAGGACATCATCTTTCCGCACTCATGTTTAATGCTGTATGCAGCCCAGGATGATGTGCACCAAGGCAATTTAAGAGATAAGTTGTGAGGCAAGTGTAACAGCTTTGTTTTCTAATTGTATGAGGTCTTTGCCACAAATCTGAAAGAATTAGCAAAGATGTTATAAGAACTACTAACTGTTTGGAGCACATCTGCAGGATATAAGATAAATATAAAAAGATCAAATGCATTTTTAGATAGTAACAGCAAAAATTGGAAACTAAAATGAAAATATTTTCTATGCTATTAAATAATATGATATACTTTGGATAAATTTAATAAGAATTCACCTTTAAAAACTATAGAGTATTCAGAGAGAAATTAATGACAACCTAAATAAATAGATATATCACAGAATACATAGTATTGTTCAGACATTAATTTTACCTTAATTAACCTATAAATTCAATATAATACCAATAAAATTCTAAATAGAGCATCTTTGTAAACCTTCACAAGGTGAATCTGAAATTTACATGGAAATTCAAAGAAATTAGAATTGCACCCAGCACTCAGGAGGATAAGGTGGGAGGATTGCTGTGAGTTCTAGGACATCTTGGGCTGCATGAGTTCAAGCCCAGCCTAAATGACATAGGGAGCACCTGCCTCAAGAAACAAAAGCAAACAAATAAAAACAAAAGTAAAATCAAAGCAAGAATCACAAAAACAACTTTGAAAATGAAACCAAAATTTGTGGCCATATGCCAACTGATTTCAAATATGGTTGAAATTGGCAGTAAACAGAGCAATAACATATTAGGCACAGTACACATACTGGTTACTGGAATAAACTAGAATGTGAGAATATATTCAATTAATTTTTGAGAAAAATGTCAAATTCATTTATTTAAGAAGGCTATACAAATGATACTAGAACAATTGGAATTTCATGTGTTCATCGTCATTGGTTGTTATGGAAATGCTAATAACATGATAGAATTGTAAAAATGAAAGCAACAGATAATATTAAGTATTGGTAAAGATATGGAGCAAAGAAAATTGTCATACACTGTTGGCTTGCAAAATGGGTCGAACACTGGAAAAGAGTTTCATAGTTTCTTGTAAAGTTTAACACACACTTACCCTAGGCCCACTGAGTTTAATTCCAAGTATTTACCCAAAAGAAACTGATACACACTTGCATACACACAAAACTGTTCAAGCAGCTCTATTCGTATTAGCCAATACCTGGAAAATACTCATCACTCTTCAACCAGTAAATGGACCAAAAGCAATTGTGGTCATACTCATAAAGAGTGGTACTTCATTCATCATAGTGAATTTATGCCTATAAATGATAAATCTTAGTTCTTTTTTCTGATTCCCCTACCCTTCCTACAATCTTTCTTTCCTTGTCTACAAAAGTTTTGTTTCCATTTCTTCTTCTTCTCTCTTTTTTCTTTTTCCTTTCTTCCTCCCGTACCTCCTCCTTAGTTCTCCTTCTAATTTGAATATTTTTTCTATTTCACCAAATCTAGTATACATTTCGGTCTTTATTTACATTTTTGATTTCTCAAACCAGAGAAACAGTACAGTATTTATGCCTATATGTGGGATTTATTTCACTTTAGAGTATGGTCTCAAGGTGCATCCATTTACCTAGGTCTGTCTCAAGTTTATCCTTCTTTATGGCTGAGTAGTAAGTACTCTGTTGTGTAAAGTAACCACATCTTTTTTATCCATCTCTCAGTTGCTGGACAGTTGAGCTCTTTCCAGGATTCAGCCACTGCAGACTCTACTTCTATAAACATGGGTGTGCATATATTGCTGTGGTATGATGTTTTCTTCAGTGATGTTGAGTAGTTTTTCACATCTTCATATCCTATTTGTGCTTTATCATCTCAAATGTTTATTCATTGCAGGGGCCCATTTTTTTGACTGGGTCTTTAAATTTGGTGGCTCTGATTTTTTTTTTAAAATGTAGTCTGGATATTAGCCCTTTGATGAATGGATGGAAAAATATTTTCCCATTCTGGGAGTTGTCTTTTCACCCAGTCTTTATCAATGACTTCAAGGTTTCTGTCTTAGCAGACTTAGTGTTTTTGCTTTCCTGTTTAGATCTTTGAACCATTTGTATTTTAGTTTAGTTACAAAACAGATCCTGCAGAAATGCAGAAGACCACCAATACCTATGTTGAGAAAGGGTACATAAATAAGATGGCAAACAGAGAAGTATTGGACAGATTCATGTATACATTTAAATTACCAAAGCTGACCCAAGAATATATAAAAATTATAAATAAACCATTATCAGTCAATGAAACTGAGATGTAATTAAAAGGCAACCAACAAGGAAAATCCTAAGCCCAGACAGATTCACTGCTGAATTCTACAAGAAATTTAGAGAAGAGCTTATGCCACTACTTCTCAAACTCTTTAATGAAACTGAAAAGGATGCAATGTTTCCAAATTCATTCCTAAAGGAAACCATTATTCTGATAGCAAGATGAGAAGGATCCAAATGAAAAAGAGAATGACAGGCCAATCTCCCTAATGAACAGATGCAAAAATCCTCAAGGAGATGTTAAGAAACAGAAATCAGAAAATCATCAAGAATATTCCTCATGACCAAATAGGACTTGTCCCAGGGATGCAGCTATGGTTCAACATACATAAATCAATAAATGTAATACTTCACATCAACAGAGCCAAGGAAAATATCATATAATCATTTCAATAGACACAGAAAAAAGCATTTGACAGTAATCATTTGGAAAACCATGCAAATATTGGAACCAGTGGATCTTTATCTCAATCTGATAAAATCTATCTATGACAAAACAACAGCCAATATCATACTAAATGGTCAAAAGCTGAAAGCTTTTCCTCTAAAATCAGAAACAAGACAAGGATAACCTTGTAATTACTCCTATTCAGTATAGTTCTGAACACATTGGCCAGAGCAATTAGGCAAGAGAGAGAAATAAAAGGAATAAGGATAAAAAGAAGTTAAATTATTATTTACAGGAGACAGGATACCCTATGTAGAAGATCCCAAAAATTCCACTAAAAGACTATTATATCTAATAACCAAATTCAGTCAGGCAATTGGATACAAAGTCAACATTCAAAAATCAATAGCTTTCCTACTCTGAAAAAAGAGGTCAAAGAGGATACTAGAAGATGGAAAGACATCCTTGTTCAGGGATAGGAAGAATTAGCATTGTGAAAATGGCCAAACTCCCAAAACTGCTATACAGATTTAATGCATTCTGATCTAAATACCATTAGCAATGTCTATCTATACATCTATATCTATATCTATATCTCCTAAAGTTCATTTGGAAACAGAAGAGACCTAGAAAAACAAAGGCAACAAAAGCAAGGCAAGAAACATCACAATCTTCTATTTGAAATTATACTATAAAGCTACCGTGACAAAAACAACATGTTACTGGGGGAAAAAAAGACCAGAGCATCAGTGGAACAGATCAAAACATGCAGAAACAACTTGAAACACATTCAGCTATCTTGTCGCTGACAAAGTGGCCAAACAGCTTTACTGGAAGAAAGATGTCTTCTGTAATAAATGGTGTTGGAACAACTGGCTTTCCACACATGGAATAGTAAAACTACCCCCAGGTCTCTCACTATGCACTAAACAAACTGAAGCAGAAGCTCCAGTTGTGATTAGGAATTTGGTTGGAGAAGTTCCAGCAGCCTGATCATCGAGCAAGCGTGAGCTCCTGGGTCATTCTCTTGGAATTTTTCTATGATACTTAAAAGAGTGACATAGCTCAAGGCACCCGTGCAATAAGATCTAGAGCATAGGCGACAGCAGTGCCAGAGAGGATGGTGCCAACAGCTTTTTCCTGTATAAATCTTTATCTCATCCTGAAGTAGTGTTACTTTCTCTTTAGATGAAACCACTGGTGAAGAAAAATGGAACTTCTCTGATTGGCTTTTATTAATTATGCTACATAAACTTATTGGTTTTATTCCAACTAATCTAAATTCCTCTTCCAAACACTTTATGAATAGTTCAAAAGAAAAATGATGGGTAACTCATGTTACACTTCTCTTTCATGCATAATGCAAGGTATCCTACCATCTCTGAGTCAAAATAGAGCCATCTCTTACAAATCCCAAAGGTTAAGTAGAAGAACACAAATTCCAAATTCTAACTCATTAAGGCCTTTCCTAAAGCCATGGAAAAGCCCAGGAAGAAAGAGAACCTGAAGATGAACCTTGATTAGCTTTGCTGCAAATCATTTCCTTCTGGGCACTTGTCACTCACCTTCTGAACAAAAACAAGCTTTGTACCGAAGGGTGGTGGCTGTTCCATATCAATCAAGACTCCCCTTTGTAAGGAGTTCTGGATTCTGGAGAGTCTCTGTGGGGCTGGTGGAATTTAAGTGAGCTTCATGGTTTGTGTTTCCATGTCCTTTACTAGTTAGGATATCCATGGTGCTAAATGCCAGCTTCTTTGTAGGCCTCATAAGGACAGCTGCATAACAGAGAGGGGCCAGCGGGGACTTTGCCACCAGTTTCATTTGTGTCATCACATCATGGAGCATTTCTCAGAATTGATTACTTTCCCCGTAATGGCAGGCAGATAAAATGCCAGGACATTTACTATATTTCACATAAACCCACTCATGGTTCTCCGGCAGGCACTGTGCACGGCTTCCTATCTGTCACGGACATCCAGGAAGAAATGTTCTCTCTTTCGACCCCTGATTTCAGCTCCTTGCATTTTCTTTGCTTTTCTGTTTCCCAAGGCCTTTACCTCGAGAACTATCTTTTTTTTTTTTTTCTTTTCTAAAATGACCGCTTCACTCCAAAATTCTCAGCTCCAGATTGTGAGGTGGGTGGCGAGAATCAGCAGGCTTTTCTTTCAAGAGCCTGCTTAGAGTGATTGTTAGCACGTACCCTCAGTGATTAAGTCATTAAGAAGAAAGACAATTGGTACAATAATGTTTTCTCCAGCTAATCAAGATTTTAAACAGCACACAACAAACATCAACTCATAGCTTTGATTCTGGCTGATCTGAATTCCTATTACCAAGCACTATAAATAATTCAAAAGGAAAACAATAGATAACCCATGCTATATTTTTCTTCCACAAAGAATACTTTTAAACCATTAAGTTGTGTCTGCACGGCAGCTTGTGGGACGGAGACTTCCTCACTCTTCGGTGAAATCTGATCAGTGTAGTCAGAGGCAATCAGGAATTGCCAGGACACCGTGCCTCTGCTCAGCGGCCGCCTACTGGGTGGCAGGGTCTATTCTAAACATTTGTGCTTGTACAATAACCCTGAAAAATAAATATTACTTCACTTACCTATGAGGCACTGAAATGGAACAAAAAGTAAGTAGCCAGCCCCAGATGATGAAGCTACAGGAAAAGGAGACAGTTCTATCTGATTACAGACCAGTGACCTTAAACACTGTGCCCCAGGAGGCCTCATGGCTGGGCACGCTGCCACCAGACCAATGCCTCTGGGAGACACAAGCCAGGATTCTTGCCCCATTACATCGACATCGTATCTTACGGATTTGGATTAAGGCAGTAAGACCTCAATCCTGCTGCTCACTGCTTTTCCTCTTTGAAAATCCCTACTGAAGAAAAGTCTTCATTTTTAAAATAATTCCTGAATAATAAATAAGTAAAGAATTTTCAAGAGGTAACCAATCTTCCGAGGCCTCAAAATTCAAGGGATTCAGTCATAAGCCTCAGTCCTGTGGCTCTCAGAATTTCCTTCCCAAGGTCCGGCTTGAACATGGGCTGACACTCATGTGTGCCTTAATGTTAGGTTCCAGAAAGAGTCAGCGGGGTTCTAGTGCTCCATTGTCCATCACTTAAAATGTGATACAAGGGCTGGCGAGATAGCTCAGTGGGCCAAGCGCTGGCTTAGGCAAGTGCAGGGACGTGGGTTTGATCCTGGCACCACATGCCACACCATCCCCAACCCTGGGCGTGCCGAGCCAGCCACCAAGTCAGGGTGTGGTGGCACATGACTTGGCAGTAATCCCAACACTGAAGAGGCTGAGACAGGAGGATCACTATGAGTCTGAGCTGCGTAGTGAAACCCTGTACAAGATACATAAATGAAAACAAAATATGACACAGTGCAAAGTACCAGGCCTAGGCTCTGTGCTTGGTGCTTAAAGAGAAAAAACACAGAAGGGAAAATGGAAATCCACCCATACTGTACATTTGGCCAGAAGGAAGAGAGGACAGGGTGGGGTGTGAGGGAACTGCTATCTAAGGAATCTTCACCTCTTTACTAGTCTGTGCCACAGCAAGTAAAAGGGAAGGGACAGTATCTGCTCTGTCTGCTCGAGCCCCCAGAACAACCATCCTCTTGTCTAGACCATGGCCTGTGAAGTACCATGGGCGTAAGTACTGCAGGAGAAGGCAGCGTGCCAGCTGTGTACGCTGAGGAGAGCGTGGGAGACTGGAGCAACTGCTTGATTTTCAGTCTGGGCCCCATTAGATGCCATGTAGTCTACAGCAAGTTAGTTTCTCTGGGCTTTGTTTTCCTCATTTGAATAGGAGGATTATAATATTTTCCTTATAATATTACAAGAATTAAAATACAAGTCTAATGCTGGCATATAAGAAGCATTTAATAAATATATTCATCATTACTGATTTTATTGTTATTTTTAATAATAATAGTACATAATTAGTGTCCAGGAATCCCTGCAAATAGCTTACAGGTATCTTAAATCTGGAAATAGACTTAGAAAAGCATCACCACAACTAGTGTGTACTGAGCTCACACTCAACTCCAGGCATACTGTGAACTACTGTTACAGTCACTGTAGTCAACATGAGCAGCTTCACAGAAGATAAATTAATTACCCATACTCCCATAGCTCATGAGTGAGCCGAACTTTGCCCAGTCGTGTAACTAATAAATAGTAGAAATGTCAAGTTCTCCTGTTACTGTATCCCAGCTTGATGAGCTATCGATCAAGTGTAGGGGAATCTCATTTTCCCAATTTGTGTGACTGCACTACATATTTTCTTTCTTGAAGACCTGCAGTGCTCCTCCACAGATTTTCAGATGGCGCATAAGCACAGTGGCATGGTACTTGACATGGCATCAGCACAAACCTTCCTTCCAACCACGTCTCCTGACGGATCTCCCATCCTACTTACCCTTCCATGGAAGTCTTCCCACAGTCCTTATAGATGGCCAAAGCCTCTCAGGCCTCCGTACCTTCCCGTCTTGTGACTTCTGCCTCAAATGCTCTCCCAGCCCTCTGTGTACCTTCTGTCCTTTTTGTGGTTCCCGACACCTCGCTGAACATCCTCACTGACTCACGCATGCAGCATTAATGCTTTTCTCCTTGGTGTCTACATATAGCATTTTCTAGACAAACATTAATTAGTTTCTGCTCCTCTTGATAGAGCAGAATAAATCCCTCAAGAGGCAGGCTGTTGACTTATTCTGCTTTGCAGCCCTAGTAACGACCGCTTTCTGACTGCATGCATCCAGTACTGTTGGCTGATGGAATCAGTGAAATACGTTGGCTGACCACCTCCACATATTTCTGTGTTGGTGACAAGAGTGATCCACTGAATGACTCGGCTGGGGCTGGTGGGGACAGAGCTCACACGGGAACCCAGGGCGGTGTTGCTCCCCACGTCATGTGTCTTTGTGACCGCACTCAGCTAGCTGCAATGCGACAGCATTTTAGCAACACTTTTGATAGGCTGTCAGCCTGAGTAGCATGCATCTTTGTTTGCTCAGTTGCTTAAACTTAACGGTTGACTTTTCTTATTCTCCACAGGATTGCACAGTGCTGGAAGCCGAGGGAAGAAAGTTCATGGGAAGGAAAATGTGAACTATCCTGACAGTCATCTGCATCTCAGCAAAGCGTTACACAAATTTAGGCCAGAGTGTTAGACCAGCTAGAGAAATACTAGTTAGATTCAGTGGCTTAGTAGCTTTCTGTGGCCTTGTAGCATTCCGTGGCTTAGCTGGAGGAAGGATTGTACCTAAACAATTACTTGGGAGTTTCTGCTCCCAGAGTATCTTGTTCATCTTACTTTTTCTGGATCCACTGAGTTGTGACCCAAATTCTACCCCCGCCTGATAGCCAATATTGACTATTTTAGCCTACAATCCTCCCAAATTAAAATATAACCCTAGTCCTTTTTGCTTATTTGTTTCATTTATGCTAGCTTTATGATCCATACACTTCTTAGAGGGAGGCATGCAGTTGACTATTTTCTTGTCTTTCCAGAATGTCACAGTGGAGATCACAGAGCTGAGAGCGAGACAGGCGCTGGGCAAATGACTGCTCTGCTGTGAGCTGGCTGTACGACCCCAGGAACTGTTCTGTCCTCCTTGTACAAAATATGGAGAAGAATATCCTTGCCCTCCTAAATGTCGTCTTTCCTCATGTCTAAGCTGATGCTCAACTCCTCAGGGAAGTTTCACACTAAGTCATCTCCTCACTAAAATGTACTCAAAACACCGTATTCTAATCTTATGTGGCATTTAAAATAAATGACACCATTTAATTTTATAGGCGATTATTTGTTAAAAGTCCTATCCACAGTCCCTGTGAAGTCGGGGTGCAGATCTGTGTTTGTGTATTTTTGTATTTCTAGCGCTTTACTAGACACACCCCCATGGGAGGTGGGGGCACTAAGTGAATGTGTCTTACATGAGTGAGTGAGCGCCAGTGTGGCCCACGGCGTTCCCACTTGCCTCTCCCTGGTCCCTCGTTGGTCTTCTGCTTTATAGCTTATGCTAGCTCCTTTCCTCAAACAGGGAGTTTTTTTTTTGCTCTGTGAGTGCCCATCCTTCCCTCAGCATCTCTGTAAACGTCTATTTCTTGGCCTGCCTTCTCTGTCCACCTGCATAACCACCCGAACCTAGAAACCCACTGCAACCCATATTGCTTTCCCTTTGCTCTTATAATAACTGAACTTACTTGCTGAATGTATGTCATAGAGGTACAGTGACTTTCAAAGAATCACATTGCATTTACCACTTAGAAGTTCCTTGGATCCAACATGGTGCCAGATGTGCATATGCTGACACATAGCTATCGCCCAAATTAGATGCAGAAAAGAAGACCAGAGAAAAGAGGGAAATGAATAGAGTTGTGGGGACAAAGTATTAAAAATCCTTCACCAAATGCATTTGTTCATCTCCCTGGACACAAGTTTGAGTACATGTTAAGCCCCTCATGCAGCTGGAGGTGCCGTGTGGTTGTATTTAACTCAGAGAATGTACGCTTGGCCCTTCCAGGCCCATGAAAGTCCTACTCGTGTTTTTCCATGCTTCTCTTCCTCCAGGATGCTGTAGTGGAGTGGCCAAAGGGCTCTCAGGAGCTGCACATTGAGTATTCAAGGGCCTGAGCTCTGGTCTTTTTGCTGACCAGGAAAACCTGTCTCTCGTGGTTACACGAGTGAGATATAAACTCCTCCGTGCTGGATCCAGCCTATTTTCATGTATGCTAGTTGTTTCTGTTATTGCTATGCTAACAGTGAAGTAACTATTGTAAACTATTTGAAGGATACACTTATGGTAAAGGAACTGTCTTATTCTGAAAGGAAATCAAGTACGTGCTAAGCTGATGGTTCTAAAAGTTTGATCAGCAACCACACCATCCCCTGGCAATCTGTGAACGCGAACGAACCTGTCAGCTGAGGCGTGCATCACCAGAGACTCTGGGGATGAGGTCTGCGGGTCTGCTGCAGGAGCCCTTGAGTAGTTTTGGTAGCTGTGATGTTAGAGAATCTATGGATTTGGAGTCTGGAGGGCTCAGCCTTCAGAGGCTTAATGACTTTGGGTAAGGTAAGTTTTCTGAGCTATGTATATGTGGTTTTTAGTAAAATGTGAGATATTTATTTTGTGGTAGTGTGTTAAGGGTTCAAATGAGTGCTCTTCATAAGCCTAGCACAGAGGGAGTCATTTCTGTGTGCCCCCGTGAAGCTAGGACACCGTGAGGACTAGAAGAATTGGGGCACGGGGTTAGCCAGGCCGATGAGGCTGCCACGCGTGCAGTTAAGCTGTGTGCAGCACCTGCTTCATGCCGATCGGAAGAGGTGGAGGGTGGCTGGAGATCAGCAGCGCCAATCTATTCTGCCTGTCCGCTTAGATCGGCCCACCCAGTGTTTCAGGCCAGTTTTAAGCTGAGAATTGCGAATGTTTTCTTTTTCCCTCTCTTTTTTTTTTTCCTTTTCTGTGTCAGGAATTAAACTCAAGACCTCCCACGTGGTAGGAAGGCACTGTGCCAGTGAACTACATGTCCTGGCCCTTGAGCATTTTCTTTAGCTGCTATTTGTTTTTACTTGTGAACTATGAATACAAACCTCTCAAACAGTTCTTGGGATTTATTAAGTATGCACGATGTATTAGCTAATTACCAATATTAGGTGCTAAATTATATAAGGTCAGACTTTTTTTTTGCTAATTTTCTATTCTGTGTTAGTCTCAGCATGCAAAACGCTATTCTACATGTAGCAGGCCTTTCACAAATAGACAGGAATACTTAAGTCAAGTAGAACCTGTTACATAAATTTCATATTTTTATATATAACATCTTTTTTTTTTTTTTTTTTGCCTCCTCCTTTTCCTGCCCTCCGTAACTTTAGAGTAATGCTTGGGAATCCCCTCTGGCCAGCAGCCCCCTGAGTCTCAAAGCTTAATGAGCACAAACACCCTGAGAAAGGTTTATAAGGTACAATCTGATGTGACAGTCTAGGACAGGCCCCGAACGTCTGCGTTTCTAACAAATTCCCAGGGACTGAAGGTGCAGCCTTTATCTTTACTAACATAACACTTACCAGCTCAGACTCCTGAAATTTCATCACGATTATTGCAAAAAGGGTGAATAATTAGGTTTGAGTTTCAAGGTTCCCTAGAGGAGACATTGCTTTTAAATAATATCAGCACAGCATGGTTTGAAGAAAGGAGCTTTCAAAAAAACTTGAGACAGGGTCTTACTGTGTAAGACCTTACCGTGTTCAGGATGGTCTTGAACATAGCCCTCTTGCCTTATTTTCTCCAGGGCTGGAATTATAAAAGTGTGCTACCAAGAGTAGCTTTCAGTTTTTTAAGGGTATATTTTATGTCTAAGGAGTTTTAAATTTTTTATTGTAAAAAAGTAAAAGTGATCCATTATTTCTATTCTTTGCAATTAGATATTTTGAAGACAGAGGCTCAGCAAACTAAAGCCCCTGTGTAGGCAGAATACTGGGACCAGGACTCAATCCCTGTGTACCATGCCGGCCCTGCCCCTGGGGTGCACTGAGACGGCAATTGAGATTGAGCATGGTGGTGCACGCCTATAATCCCAGTGCTTGGGAGGCTGAAAACAGGAGGATCACTACAAGTCTGATCTGTGTAGACCCAGTAGACCCTATACTAAATTTAAAAAAAGATATTTTGAAGACAATCCATGTATCATTTCATTTAGAAGTAAGCTGGTATTCCTAAAGTATAAAACATATTAAAAAATCTCATTCTTGCATCCCCTGAATCAAGCCTTTCTCGATACTATCACGTACATACTTCACTTTCATATTTTTATGATCATCTTTTGGCTTTTTTTTTTCTGATTGTAGCAGTTGGTTTGCTTGTGCAAATCAGGAGTCCAAACAAAGTCTTCACATTGAGTTGGTTGATATTTCTCAAGATTATTTTAATCTAAATTTTCCTCTTCTCTTTCTATTTTTTTTCCTCACAGAATACTTTGGCAAAGAAATGAGATCATTTCAGATGAGTTTCTCCCCACAATCTAGATTTTGAAGATTAGACTGTCACAATGCTCTGTAAAATGTCACTTAGTCCTCTGCATTTCCTGTAAGCAGATAGATAGACCTAAACACTTGCTACATCTCAGGTTCTGTCCTGTGGCAATAGTGTCACGTAATTGTTACAAGGCAGTTCTCTGCCTGAAGCCTGGTGAGTACTTCCGCCGTGGGAGAAAACAGGACCATGTATCCAAAGATGATACTATTTTTGCACAGCCAGCTTTGGAAATTCTAGTTATTACTATTTTCCATAACTAAGACAAAATACTCAATATCTGCAACTTAAAAGAAGAGATGTTCACTTGGGCTCAGAATTTTAGAGGGGTCAGCCTGTGGTTGGCTGCCTTCAGTGAAGGACGCTGTGGCCTGATGGTGTGGCAGGGGACAGGTGCTCAACCCACAGCACCCAGAAGTCAGAGGGCAAAGGAAAGAGCTAGGGACAAGAACACAACCTTTGAGGTTATGCTTCCTGGCCCCCACCACCACGTGGACCCAACTTCCTAAAAACACATTCCTCTGTCACTCACGGGTGGATCAGTCCTTAGAGGAGCACAGAGCCACATGACACAATCATGTCTCCAAGTCCCACCTCTCAACACATCAGACTTTTGGGGATACTTTAGATCTGAACCATATCATGAAGGTATGAAAGATAATACTTTGCCAGAAGTACCTGACTCAGGGAATTCTATGAAAAATACTTGTTGAGTTATGCCTATTAGCTTCTTAAGAATAAATCTAGAACTATTGTGGACTCAAAAGAATGGAAACAAGTTTTCAAATACCACTAGATTCTTGGAGTTAATGCAACAGTTAAACCTCAAGGAATAAGAAGGAGTTAAGGAGAAGTATTAATCCTGTCTTGGGATTACATTACTGATTATTCAGTGCAAGAGGTTACATAACTCATTGTCCTAGGATCCATAGTTAATAAATGCCAGAGGTGAAAGTTAAACCCCAGAAGCCAGATTTTAGAGTGCATAGGCACAAGGGCTCTGTTCTACCACTTTCCAGGGAATTCCATCATGCCTGGTAAAAGCCCACTACTGTTTTCCCATTAAAACATCTAGCGTTACTGACGTAGTTTTCAGGGCTTTCCATGCTTGGATCCTGTACTCCGTATCTGTGAACATGGCCTCTTCTCTACCTTCTTCTCCCTGGAAACACAGACAATACCTGGTCCAATTATACTAAAGTTGTCCAGCTCTTTGAGTGAACCACGCTTTCTAACTTTTGGCTTCTGCACAGGGGATTTCCTCTGTCTACTCTTCTATTCTTTTCTCACCATCCATTTATCACACTAATATTTACTTACTCTCCAGGTGCCAAGTTCAATTTTCTCCCTTCAGGATCTCCTGTAAGTGCCTATAAAACCAAGTGTGCCTGCTATCAGAGCACTCAGTGGACCATTTTTTAAGTTTCTCTTCATGCTGTCAGGAGCAGGTCATTCCATCTCAGTCTCTTCTAGCCTCGGCACACCATTGAGAACCTGACGCAAGTTAAGTGCTTGAAGAGAGTGATTGGAAAGAAAGCGGACCCACCCAGCACCTTAGATAGGATGAGGTGCAAGCAGGCAGAACTGCCCCTGCAGGTGCTCAGGGCCTGTTCTCAGATCACATCGACTTCCTTTCACTGTATGTTACACAGTAAGGTCCACTGAGCCTTTGCCATTGGCTGACTGCTTGATGACAGCCGTTCTTTCTGTAGTGAGATGGACTCTCAGTGTTGTTTTAATTTGCACTTCTTGAATGACCAGCGCTCTAAATATTTTTCATATGTTTATTTGCCATTTGTATTTCTTCATTTGAGAAGTATAAACATGGTATTGTCTTCCTAGTATGAGAACTTAAAGGGTAGGAGCTGGAAGGTACAATGGATACTGTGAAAGGGAAAGAAATTGTTTAAAGAGAAGGAGCAACTGGGATGAGGGAAAGGTGAAAAGAATGAAGGCACAAATATATATGCGTATACGCAGGGTAGCTTGGATAATATCCTGGTGGTTCCTGCTGGTGTACTGAAGGGAACGGTTGATGCTTAAATTGCTTTTCTCTTCTTTTCATTTTTTTTTTAAAACCAGTTTTGCATGCTTATGTCTGGTAACCTCAACAACTCATTTGGAAACAGCAGTGTGCAGCATAACAACATTCCTGATTTCCAATAATTGTGTTTAGTGAAATTCCGTATTGTTTCTAATGTTTCTTTTTACTATTATTTGTTCTTTTTTTTTTTTT